>CAJHUC010001305.1:0-94458 GCA_905146915.1 Ostreobium quekettii | reverse complement strand
GACGCTTGGGGCAAAGGAGTGGGTGCAGATTGGCGGGGCACAGATTTCAGGGGTTGGCCCCCCGGGGCGGCGATCTTGCGCGCACAAGCCCCATGACTGGGCCTGCCGTCGGGCCCCTTTGCCCACACAAGCCGCCCGCGGACTCGTAGAAGCGCCACATTCAACTGCGCCCTCCGCACCGCCGCGACAGCCCGAGGCGCTCGACCGCCCGCTGCTGGGACACCTGCGATGGACCCCCCTCGATGCTCGACGCCCGTGGTGGCCAGATGCCTTGGAGGGCGGGTACGCGCGATCTGGACGAACGGATGCCAGTCGTTGTGGCACGGGTCCCGCCCCTTGCGGGGACCAACACGGCGCTGGGCGCATTGGCCTCTTCTGTGCCTGGTCGAGTGGCCTGGCGGCGAGCTGTGGCGGCCATAGCCGACGGCGCAGGCGTCTCGACGCCCCGGCCGTCGATCAGTCTCGCCTGCGCGCGGATGCATCGCAGCGGCGGGGTTGGAGTGGCGCGGTGGCAATTGTGGCATTCACGATCCATTTGGACGCGGACGCGGGCGATCATTGACTTCGGTGCCCTGCGCTACAGGCTCTTGGGGCGTCGCTCCGCGGGGCGGCGAGCGGCGGTGGTCGCCCGCGGAGGCCCGTGCGTCGGCTGGTGGTCGTCGCCGGTGCCGGCGCCGGCAGCGGCGCCGCGCCCGTGTCCAAGACCGGCCTGAGGAAGCTGCCAAAGGTGGGCGCCGCTGCGGTCAGGGCGTGGCGGAAGCGCTGGCGCCACGCTGGGCTTCCGCGACTCCTTGTTCAAGACACCCCCCCCGGTCGTTGTGCGGTCCTGAGGTTTTGGCATTTTGGCTTCCATCGATGCGCTGGTGATGTCCTCACTAGCGCCATGTCAGTTAGTTTAGGGTGAAACACTGCGTTTCGAATTGTTATTTTCAAGTGTTACCAGTCCACCGCTCAGGAAGATATGTTGTCCAGAAGGGATGGATGCCATGGGGCGAGTTTGAACCCCATGTTGGCACACCGGCACCACTGTTATAAACTCAGTGTTTCACCTGCAAGACTATGCACGACTACTGCCTTGTTGCCTCGTCAGGGCTACGCAATTTGGCCACAATCAGCATCACTTGGCATTTCCATAAGTGCAGGTACTAAATGTTGCAAGCCGACTTTCCTCTGCAAGGTGCAGCATGTTTTAACGTTTTTGGAATGCATTCTTGTAATCGCACAACACAAGCACGATTATGCTCACTGAGCTGCACCAGCACGCTCTACACTCTGACATTACATGCCCCATTCGTGGTCACAGGCTGAACTTGCCAAACAACTGTCGAACTATGGTCTGGACAGTTCAGGCACCAAGCCACAACTTGTTGACAGGTTACTGGAGCATTTGAAAGCAGCTGATGGTTTGGACGAGATGTCCAAGGTGAGGGCTTTCTCAAGATGCCAATGAGCGCATCCTTCTGCCCTCATAGCTGTTGCTAAACCATGCACATGCTGTGCACGCAGGCCCATTTAGCAATATGGTACAATGTTCAGAAGGGTCACCAGCAGAATAGTTTGCGTGGTGACAATGAGCCAAGCTGGTGTGAAACATCTTCTGTTCAGTTTACAGCTGTGCCAAACTCTTGTATGGCAGCATTGGCCTACTCAGCAATATCTGTAGTCAAATGGCACCTGGTGCCACAAGTGTGTGACTCTGTCTTCGCAGCTGTGGCCACTTGATGGTTGTACAGCCTTCAGTCATCATTGGCAGCAAGCCTTCGCATCAAAAGGAAACTTGAAATAATATGATCTCTTTTCCTGCACAGGATGGGCAAGATGATCCAAGCATTGTGCCCACTGAACAGGAGCTCATCAAAAAGACAAAGGCAGGTTGTTGAGCACCAAATATTTGCATATGTGAAGGCCATTCATTGTATGACAAGAGTGCTGCCCAACACGCTCATGTCTCTGGCAGGCAGAACTAGTGGAGATCTGCAAGGCATCAGGTCTGGCCGTACGGGGAACGAAAGCAGCCCTTGTTGCAAGGATCTTGGAGCATGCAGAGGAATCTCTTCAACCTGACTGGCTTGGTGTGCCCGCTGTGGATGTGAGTTTCTTGGTGTCCAGCATCAGCATGCCAGGGCACCCTGCTCACGTGCATCGGCTTGAATGCTTGTCTTGACTTCCTGTAGATTGCCCATACCCTTATAACTGCGGTGGGTCAGTGATCAATACGCAAAACAGGCACCATGTGTACAGGGACATCCAGGTAGGCAATCGGTTGGCTTGTGCATATCTTGTTCATGTCTGTGCGTGGATCCAAGGTATGCGTGCTAGGTGCAATAGATATTCCAGAATTGAATGGACATTGTGTGCAGTACTTAGCTGAGTCGACAGTTGGGCAGTCACCAATGCAAAGCTACAAATTGCAGGCACAGCGAAAACATTTACAACAACAGTTGGTTAGATGGGGCCATCAACTCGCAACCTGAGAATTCATGACCCATTTATCCTGTCAGGTGTGAGAATTGGCTGGCTGTAGGGAAAAGAAACCCAATCATTCATAAAGAAAGGAAGCAGAGGGCTGTTGCAAGATTTGTGTTGTGACTCGACCACTGTTATGAAACTGCTGAAAAGAACATTGATCCAGCCGGTTTGTTGTGATTGGTGGTGTATGGTCGTTTGTTTTTGACAGTCTTGTCATTTGCCCAATTCTGTACTGACATCTTGTTTCACCTCAGTGATCATTTGTTAGATAGATTCAGCATCGCCCACGACGATTATTCCTTCACCCATAAAGATCCATCTCAATACAGAACATTGGTATGGCACCACTGGTTGCGTTTTCAGTCCTTGCATCAATTTTGTCCAGGTGCAGCTGGCCATCAAGGGCCAATGCCTGCTCCCCTGTTAACATGCCGATCAGTGCATTCCATTTATCAACAGTGAAATGGCCCTGCCATTGCTGTTCCAGATGCGATGAAGGGCATAACTTTATCAGGAAGCTATGTTTTCAAAGAGTATGCTCTTGTCCACCCACACAGAAGATCCAGAAGATCCTCTGTTTCTCATGCACAGGGTGCGGCCGACCCTGCCAGGGGCCAGGCCCAAGATGCTGAGCTTGTGACCAAAGAAGAGTATGCTGCCCAAAGAGAAGAGCTGAAGGCTGCGCTCCTTCAGACGACGAAGGTTCAGCTCCAGCAGATGTGTATTGCCCGCGGTCTCAAGAAGAGTGCAAACACCAAATTGGAGCTTGCTGAGCGCCTCCTGCAGGCGATGGACGAACAGGAAGAAGAGGAGCTGCGGGAGGAGAGCGAGGTGCTGGGAGGCTCTGGGTTGGGCGGCAGATCTTGTTGTGACTGGCCCGCTGGGGACTCATAGAATTGCAGGATTGCGGATTGCTCTTGCAGGGACCTGTTGTTTTGCAGTGTGTCAGGGCGCATCCCATTGGCAGTCCACACTGGGTTTCAGGATTCAGCTGCACCTGATCGATGTGTTGCTTCTTGTGGGCCTTGCGAGGGAGGGGTTCCCGCAGTAATGCATTGGCCACAAAAATTCTTTTTAGACACTGTTTTGTTGTGTAATATTTTGGCAAAGCAAACAGACACGTTGAGGTGACAAGGGAGCAAAACCAGCTAGCTGCAGGTCGATTGTTTCATCATGCTCAACAGTGTGCAAGCATCTCATGCCAAATGTGCCCAGGTTGGGATGTCCATTATTGGGTTCGTCTCTTCCTCTTCTGCAAGAATCTTTGCATGCTGCTGACCATTGGCCTCACGGTAGTATTTTGTTGTCTATTATGCTTGTTTTTTCCCTTTTAGCAATTGTACCTGTCAAGCGATAGTCCTTATTTCCATAGTGACTTTCAGGTCTGCATGTCAGTTGTATGTTGTGTCATGCAGGCAGATATTGCACAGCCCCAGCCCTCTTCACAAATTGAAGCCCCCCCTGGTGTCACGGTGGAGGAGGGTGAGGAGATCACCCGAATCGTGGATTTCAGGGACCTGACAAAGGAGGACATGCCTGTGTACATTGGCGATATGAACTCTGAGATTGACATTATATTGGAGGAGATGCGCCAAACATATGGCAAATATCTTACCTCTGCTGGTGGGACAAGTGGGTTTCTGGAGCCCGAGACCGCCTTTCCAGGTAACGGTGATCAACATGAGTGCATAGATTTGAGCTGTTTCTGGCATGTGGCGTGAGGAAGACTGTGCTGATGGGATATGGTCGGCACTTGGGCAACATTCGTTCTGGTTGTGGGCAGCCTGGCTATGTCCAATATTTCCAGTGTCTGTATGCTGTTGTTGTTCCGACTGTTGCATCGCATTTCTGCTTTGAGTGTGGTGTGTACATCAGTTCGCTGACTGGGTCCATCACAAGACACATCAGCAAAAAGTGCAGCATTGTTTCACTGATCAGTGCATTGTTAACCAAGACATGACCCAAAGAGGGTGTTGTTTGATGGATCCTTGCACGAAAAAAGACCAGATCTATTACTCTTTGATTGGCAAATATAGTCTCTGATGCCGGCAAATCATAACAACTTCATGTGAGCGTGCTTCTAGGGGTGTTTTGCTCTCGTCTTTTGAGAGTGTTTATTGGCAGAGAATTAGCATGATTTGTCCCTAATTCCCTGGATGGGTAGTGAACACTTAGCTTTGAATAAGATGAACGTAACAAACATTGGGGAATGCTTGTGGTTGCTGGTTCCAGTTGGAGGTGTGGATGCTGACGAAGGGCCAACCGACGATGACCTCAGAGCACTGGAAAGTGAGCCAACGGTGCAAGAGTACTCATCGAGAGGGCCTGACCTGTTAGAGGAGCAGGATGTTGGTGATGATGGTGAAGCATGGTCTGAACCAGCTTTCGAAGAGCTGGATGCCCCAGTGATGGCACAGCCATCACTGGACACCACTTCCATTGGAGATGAAGATGCACGCCGCGATGCAACAATCCGCTTGGATGATGACGAAAATGGGATTGACGATGATGACCTGGTCAGTATGCGCGTAGAACGAGCACACCTGTCGGTGAGCTTTTGATGTGAATAGAACTGCGGTGTGGTGCAGTTGTGTTCTCAAGTTGTTTGAATTTTAGGCCAGCATCCATCCAGGTGTACATGTAGGTATGCGTTTGTCTGCTGTCATTGGCTTGAAGCATTTGCCATTTGGCAGCATTGTAGAGCCAGTGGCCCACCGGGCTGAAAGGTTAATATGGGCATCTACAGTTTCTGACTTCTGTCAGGGCACTGTTTATTTAATGATCATTGTATTACAACAGAAGTGGATTGGGCGTCCAATGGAACATGTTGGTAATGCTGCTTGGCCAACTTGGAGACGTCTATTTCCCCTGCCTGTCTGTTGTTGCCTTGGAGATCCATTCTGTTCTCGTTGTGGTTAAACATGAGCTTCTTGCACCAGTTGTCCACCAGAAGAATGCACCGAATTACAACATTTAAAGCATTGGCAACAATCTCAGTGTTGCTGTTTGCAGGAGAGCGAGGGGTTTGGTGTTGTTTCTAGTGAAGGGGTCAGTCCAGACATTTTAGGGGAGGACTTGGAAGAAGAGGAACAGGAACTCCAGCTAAGGTCGCGTAGGCGCAGCAGGAGACTAGACAGAGAGAGGGATATGGAGGCCAAGCTCCTAGATTTGAGTGGGCTCAAGGAGGAATACCCATATGATGACGACGAACTTGAGAAAATGGTCGATGCGTCCTATTTGCAAGAGTCTGATGAGGATGAGGAAGATGCTGATGAGGATGTTGATGAGGAGGACATCGTGGATGGCATGTTAGATGCAGAATTCGCCGATGCGGAGGGTGATGGATTGAGGATGGACGACCTTGAGGAGGACAGTAAAGATGCTGTCCCTTTGAGCGGGACACAGTTGGATGTTGTTGAAACTGTGACCAGTGCAGTGGCTGGGGAGGAGGCTGGCCTTGAGACTCTGGAGGAGGCCCTCAAACTGCTGCCAGAAGACGATGCAGAGGTCAAGAGTACCGAAGAAGATGCTTCAACAAGTGAAGCAGCGAGTGCTGTTCCCGATCTGAGTTCACCTGTGGCACCAACGTTGGGCGATCGTGAAATGGAGACATCGGATAAGCCTGAATTATCTGCTTCTGCAGTTGAAGAGGCTGGGATGGTTGCTGGCGATGCATCACCAAGTGATGCACCTCCCCAGGCTCCTGAAGAACGTGATGGTGGCGGCTCCATTCCTAGCGCAGTGTCAGAAAGTGAAGCTTTGAGCGAAGTTGATGAACCTGTGAATGGCACCATTCTGTATGAATCTCCAGCTGCAGCTGAAGAGGTGGAGGAAGGAGGGGGGGGGACCCAGCCCAGCACTGATATGCCCGCGAAGGGTGGTGTTACTTATCAATCTCCAACTCCCGTGGAAACTGAGGATGACTCTCCAGCTGAGATTTTCAAAGAATCTCCCACTGCAGCAGAAACTGTGGAAGGCTCTCAAACTTCGGTGGGAACATTGGAAGAATCTTCAATTTCAGTAGACAGAGTGGAGGAGCCACAAATTTCATTGGAAACTGCTGAAGAGCCCCCAGCTGCTGCCAAGCCTTTGGATGCTGAGAAAAGTTTGGCAACCTCTTCTCAACTGGAAGCCACAGAGGAGCTATCAGCTGCTGCCAAATCTGCTGCAGGTGTATCAGACGCCGCCACTCTTCAGGCCGAAGTCGTTCAAGGGAAGAAAATGATCGAGACCCTTCAAGAGCAGGTGATGTCCTTTGTCGTGTCAGACTCCAGGTGCAGCTGCTGAGATAAGGAAAAGAACCTGTTGATAAGGATAGGTGCTGGGTAGCAAAAGATGCAGACAGTTTGTGTTTTCGTTTGTTCATTGTTTTGTGACGTGGCGAGCTGATTTGGAGGAGTGATGGCTTGTGTGGACCACTTTCAAGTGCTGACTAGGATGTGGCTCCTGGGTGCCACACACGACTGTTGATACCTGTGTGAAGAAAGTTTGCAACTGCTCTGTGGACTTGGGCCCAATGGCACGGCTGAGCTCGCTTCTTTGTGACGAAGTTCTGTGGACCTCTTGGGGACATATTATTGGGGCCATATTTCCATCACTGTATCAATAAAAGCTGGTGGAGGATTAGCAGTTGTTCATGGACTCCGATTCAGATATCAGCCCGCAAGGAGGCCCTAACACAGATGCAGGAGCGCATCGAGGCTGCAGAGTCGACCCAGCAGTACACTGTGGCCCAGATGGAGCGATTGCTGCTCGTGGCAGAAAACTTGAAGACCCAGAGGACGGACTGGCAGAGCACTATGCGAGGGAAGGTGGACTCCCTCAAGGAAGCTGCCCAAAGAATCCACGAAACTGAGCAGACCAAGGTGATCCAGACAGCACCTTGGATCTGTGGTAGTTCAATGGACTGCGAACCGTTCACAGTGATCAGCTCAGGATGAGTGCTGGTAGTACGCGCAACACGGGTTGCGGCAGCTGCTGCAGTGTATTTAACCTATCCTGTCACATGAGCATCCATATTGATTCTTCAAGAGCTCTTGCTGCCTATGCGCATTTTGCTGCCTTCCTTCTTTCAATGTGCTCTTTGCCACTTGCCACATTACTCTCAGGTCCTTTGGACATTGCTGGTGCTGTTGGCAGAGATCAACCAAGAAACGAAGGTGAATGCAGTCATGTATGGGTCATTTTTGGTGCGTAGTTTATGAGGCAGCCAGTGAGTCCGCCCTGGCTGATGATTTGTACGTTCGCCCCAGGCAGCCCTGGCATCGAATCTGGACGAGCTTGAGGAGCAACTGCAAGATCTTGAGAAGCAAGCAAAGGAAAAAGACAAAGAGGCAGAGAAACTGAAAGAAGCAATCAACAGGCAAGTTCCACCCCCTTCCAGTGAGAAACGTTGCACAGACAGCCAACGCATTGGAGACAACCCCCCGACCATCGTGGGGGCTCTATCATGCATGGGCAGCACTGTTCTGCATCTATTTACCCATTGATGTGTTAACAATGTGGGTGCCGGCTGCTGGTGCACCATGCAGCGAATTGCTACACGCAGACCGTAACTGCTGTGAACAGAAGTGATAACGATCTGCATACTGCACTGTGAAGGAGACAGTGTTGGCTTTAGTATCTATGTTAAACATTGATGGGCCGCCATACATCAATAGACCATACATCAGCGCCACATATACACATTGCTGCGTCAGTGTTTGTGGTCGCCCTTGATCGTCACAATGCACAAATATGTTGCATTGGCTTGGCCATGAGGCAGGCTCCTGTTGCTGTTTTCAGGGCCATGGAAGAACAAGGTTTAGTTCAGGCACCCGGCTACTCAAACGGAAATGGAAACGGGTCAAACGGAAATGGGCTGGGTCTCTATGGCACTTATGGTGGTGGTGGATCCAATGGCTCCCCTAGCTCCCACACCACCCCCTTGCCCCTGGCAGGCCTTGGCTTTGACATTGACCCCTTACTCCTGGGACCCATATCACTCCCAGATTTGTATCCTGACGGACAGAATCTGGGACCTAAAACACGACTGGGTTCGGATGGTGCTGAGGGGGAATTGGTTGGTGATGCTGGCAGTCAAGAGCCAGAGGATGAGGAAGAGCAAAAGGACGAGGAAGAGGAAGAGGCCTCAAGCAGTGCAGGAGTCTCTGAAGGCTCCTCAAATGAGGGCAAAGGATCAGACATGACGCCAGGTGAGGAACAGCCCCACAAAGAAGGCGTGCCACTATCGTGTCCATGAATTGACTAGTGATGCTGCTATCTTATGTGTCATTGACATCTGCACACATCTTATTCTGATACCAACAACCCCAAAGTATTTGATATGATCTGTTTGTCAAGCAAGAATTGAATATGGTGCACTGCAGCTTGCCTGTTGGTGTGGCTTGGCATATTTGGCACAAAATTGGTGAAGCTGTTCGTGAAGTTGCTGGTGCTTGTGTGACAAGGATCCCTGTGGTGCACAACCTGGCGTGCTGAATGTGGGCCTCACGTCAGTAGAGCTGGCAGCCTTTTATTCCCCCCTTATCATGGACTGGGAACACAAGACCATTCAATGTGACTGTGTTCCATAGAAATGATGACCGAGTCAGTACAGGGAAGCCCTACTCATCTACGCAACCATCTGTTTCCAAAGGCTGTGGATGGATTGTTGTTGATGATGTGTTGATCAAGACAGCATTATTCCCAGTGTGTGATATCTGCCTGAATGTATCTTCTTGTGCTTGGCACCCAGGGGTTGCAATGGCAGCTGGCGTGTTGGGTTTCTTGGACATCGTGAGCAGCATATTTGGAGACACACCAAAGAAGGGCTCAAAGGAGAGAAGAAAAAGTGAGGAGGAGGACAAGAATGAAGATTCGTAGCATACATATATAGTGCACCATGCGTTTCCAAACTCGTTTGTTATGGTTTGTGTTGTTAAGGGATTGTTGAGAGAGCAACGACACTGACAAGGCATGCAGGGAAATGGCAGCATTTCCTCTGCAACACTGCAGTGTGAGAGGGGTACTTTTCCTGCACAGAAGAAATCCGTAACATGTTGATCATTAACATCCTATTTAAGACAATCGCTTTTCTTTTGGTGTTTTTGGTGCACTTTGCTGGATTCTGGCACGATGCAGTACATGTGCCAAATTCCCCTGTAATTGCGGTGCCATCCCCTGTCTTGGTGTCGTTCCTGGGTAGTGCCACAATCAGAGACTACATCTGTAGTTGGTTACAACTCCTGTCAACGACAGCTGCAGTGGTGTCTCCAAATTTTGCCATGACACCTGCTTCAAGAGTACTCTCGAGGGGTAGCTGAGTTCCAGCGCATCAGACCGCACTCTTAATTGTCATTTTCACAGAAGAGAATGCAATGGCGTGTCACAAGAAATCCACAAGGGAGTAACCTGAAGGTGAGTCTGCTTTCAGCAGAAACGGAACGAAAGTACTGCGCTCTTACAGTGGCTTCAGTAATACAATGGAAAACAAATTCTCTTGGAAACGGCCTACAAAAATAGTGCCCACACCAGACACAAGCCGCCACCGCCGCCAGGCACACCAAGCTTATCATGCCACCGACGTTGGCTTTTGCTTTGTTGTGAATTTCAACGCCCTCAGGTGTTCCTGCAGCTGGACCAGCCATCGAGGTCTCGAGTTGCCAAACCCCTGGTTCACCTGGCGATACTGAGCGCCATAAGCCGCCCCGAAGCCCCAGCCCACACCAACACCAAGACCACAACCTCCACCTGCGCAGAAACATGCACAAAAAAGCAATTGCCAACCAGCAGCAAGCAACATTTAGGCTGGAGCTTCAGAAACAGACAGAATCGCCTGATAGGTGAAACAGATACTGTCACCACATATTATGATAAATCCACTTCTTTGAGATGTAAGGGCACCACCAAACATCCTTGTTGGCGATGCAGTGGGGTCAAAGTATCTGTGGCATGTTGCATGAAAGCCTACTGTTCTGGTGACACAATGCAACAGACACTGAAGTCTCATTGTAAAGCCCAGCCATGCGGATCACAGATTGTCCAATGCGCCTGCCAACTGTATAGCGTGCTGGAAGAACAATCGGCACCTCTTGACCTGCTGCTGGTGCCCGACGCTGTGCAATCGCTCTGCCATTTCACTTCGCCCACTTCACCCTGGGCAGCGATATTCTTTCTTCCTATTTGCTTGGTCATTCGTTTCTCAACTTTCCATGAGGGAGTTTTCGCTCTCGAGGGGCATTGGCACTTGGACATGGACAATTCTGGTTGCCACTGCAAATCAGTTGTCGACCTCTGTTGTCATCGAACGACGGCTGTTGCCACCACACCGCACATTTCACCGCAGAATTCCAACATTTCCGAAAACAAATGCTCAAAGGCCACACGCCTCTCACCGATTCCGAGTCCCCACGGTGTTCCAAGGTTGCTTCCTGAACAAGCACTCCAACATCAGCTGTGCAGCCGCCGCGGGTTGCCCCCCAAAGCGGCCAAACCATTTGCAGCACGGGGCCCCCACGAACGAGTTCGGCGCTGTGCACAACGCATCCGCCTCCCCGGCGACTCCGCACCTCCAAATCCCCAGCCTACTCCGAAGCCACAACCGATGCCAATCCCTGCACGCGAAGATCAGGACATCCCGTCGGTCATGCACAGTCAACTCAGGCCGAAAGCAAGCCACGTCGGCGCATCTTCAGACAGCCGCAGAGGTCCCCTGCACTGCTGCCGCGCGCGCTGGCATGCTGACCTGCTCCGACGCCAGGGCCTGTGAATCTGCGGGCCCCCATGGCAGGCGATGGCACGGCGATCTGCCGCGGGCGCCTGGGCCCTGGGCTGGCCCCTTTCAACGAATGTGTTGGCCTACGGATGCCATCAGAGCAGGCACAAGCACATCCCCCTGCAGTCGCCAGTCCGACGCAGCTTCTCTCTACAACCTTCCCTTTAAAAAATGGAATTTCTTCAGTATTTGTTTAAGTAATAGGATTTCTTTGGTATGTTTCACTGCACAACGAACTCCGCGCTGGTTGGCGCCTGTGCGGAGAGACCAACACAAAGAAACAATGGATCTAACTTGTGAGCGTCCACCCTGCGGTGTTGAATGATTGTAACACTTGTGAGTTTCTTTTTGGACGGAGTCGTCGCCCAATTATATTTCTAACGACTTCTTTTCCCACCACCACACCCACCCCCTTTGTGATCTGATGGGAATTCCTTGAAGTACAACAGTCTCTAATGGGGCATTCAAGCACCTGCTCGCCATTATCCATCAGATATCCTTCCTAATGGTCTTGCGTCCTGACGCTCAGCAATGTTTGTCGTTCGAACGAGCTTCTGGCCTTGCATCAATGACCAAAGACAGCAGGCCTGTGTTGCCAAATTTGTGAGCAGTGCTAAAGGCTATACAAAGGCTTGTGATGCAACTTTTAAGTTAAATCTGTTAAATTAACCGTTAAATTAACGTGCGATGCACAATGCCAGACAACTAGAACTCACGAATCTGCAGTGCTCGAGTACACGTGGCTGGCTAATTGCAAAGATAATCCCTAAGCTTAGGCAGGAAACGATTGCCCTTCATCATCCAGATTGTTCCCAGAGGTTGGTAGTTTCCCCTTACTCAATACCATCCAACAAACGGATTGCTCAAAGTTAAGCATCATAACAAATGCATGCCATTGGTGTCATTGCTTGCAATGCATGTCATTGGAAAATTTCCAGTGGAAGCCAACCAATGTATATGTCATGGAAAGCATAGTGTAAATTTTCATACATGATAAAAGTTTTCTTCTCCATGTGTTGCCATTGTACAATGTACAAACATGTTGTTGGACTGATCCAACGTCCTTTGGTGATCGCCTCTAAGACAATGATCAATGTTCTTAGCAATATTCATGTATCCTATAATGATATCATCCGTTCTACCATTTCTAGCTTTGAGAATATTTTGAATGTACTCTCTGCCACGCACATAGGCGTCATGTGGGGGACACCCTACCCAGGATATGGCAACATTACCCGAACCTGAATATTTACTACTGTACGATATGGGAGTAGGCTGGGGTGGTCCCACCTAGGTCCCCGCAAGGATCTACGTGCCCGGCGAGGCAAGTCCGTGGCTTAAAGAGGGCAGGCGTCCCACACCATTTGGTGTGGTTTTCAGTTGGTTTGCAGGCAATGCACCCACCGAGGCGCCCAGTGGGGCCGCGGGACCCCCTCCGCCGGATGGCCGGCAAGCTTTCCGGGGCGTGCATGTGTTCAGATGTGCAGTGTGGGCCCAGGCCTGCGGATTGGCCGGGTGCGGGGCGGCCGTACGCGTAGTGGGTGCGCGCAACGCCTTGCAACCTGCGGGTGTAGCCGTTGGGAGGCGAGTGGGTACCGGATGGAATTACAGGCTGTCGTGCGGGGTCGGTCATATGACCCCCGCATGCTGCGGTACACAACTAATAGAACAGCGTAGCAAATATGCCATATCGATCGTATCTCATCCCCGAGTACGGTAGGGGCCCAACCTTAAGTACTGGAATTTCTATAAGCTATAACTCCACTACCGCTAACCCGTTTGGGATGATTCAGAGTTCTGTAGAAAGCTAACAACCTCCTCTATCCAATTTAAGTATAATCTCATGCCCATTACCATTTCCCAGTATATAACTTGAGTAAACCGGCTACCCCCTAGAAGTTTACACAACACCACAGTAAGTCCCCCTTGGGTAATTTTGCCCTCGAAACCTTAGGCTAACCAGTGGACCTAATTACCCTCTACTAGTTTATCTCTCTTGATGATTTTCTTCAATCCCTATGGGTAGGTAAAGTTGTCCTCTAGAGTCCAAGAGGCATCGTCAATCGAATAGTCCTTCCAAAAGACCAAATACTATTTGTGCCTCTTGGTACTAGAACCGGCCTACTGCCAACGCAACAATTTCTCGATGTCATATGGCTCATCATCCTCGGGCTATAACTCCTCCACCTGACTAGACGTAGTTGGTTGTGTCCATGAAATAGTTCTGAAAGGACACAATAAGCTAACGTGGAAAACATTATGAATCTTCCACATTTTGGGAAGTTCAAGTTCGTAGGCCACTTGTCCCACTGGACGGATAGTACACAACGGCTCAACGAACCTTTGCTTCAACTTGCGGATTAATGCATTTTTCAAATTCAAATGCTCTATTGAGAAAAGCACCTGATCCTCACTACTGAACTTCTGTTCCCTTCTCTACTAGTCAGCCTACATCTTCATACGATCTTGAGTTCTATTCAGAAATTTGACGGCCTTCGAGAAATTCCTCTTCATCCGCTCGACAAATTGGTTAACTCCCTCATTTAGAATGGAATCATTGTTATGGATGAGATCTGCTGGTGTACACGAATGGTACCCATATTTGAAATAGAATAGTGTGTACACATGTAAGGGGCCACGGAGCCTTGTCGGCAACTCGTTCCAGAAGTTCCAAAATAAGTCTTGACAACCAATTTTTTTCCTAGGTTAGCAGCAGGGAATTTAAAAATACTCAAAGAGTATTTACTCACCCCTCAAATGGGAGGCTTCCTTGCCACACCCCCGGGAATGCCACCAGTTGATCACAGCTGAACATTCCCTATCCCCCGTGCCTAGCGAGGACTACCCGGGAATGGCCACACAACTACCTCACTTCCCACTTGAACATCCCCACCTCCCCTCACTCTGATGGCAGTTCGAGGGGCACATTGGATCGTCTAGGACTAGTAAGGGTGTCTGTGCAACTACTATAGGCTACTTCTCTACTCCCTGTATGTCGCGAGTGATAGGCAACAAGAGCTCCCACTCAGACTGCCGTCCGTGGGGCTATATAAGGTGCAAGCTGGTCCATGTCACATCTATCCCATTCCTATTCGCACCCCCCTACATGGCTGACACAGGTCATGTGACCACATCAAATATTTATACATATGCTATTGTAGATCTTGATAAGATCTCTGCACTTTTAGAGGAGTATAAAGACTTCTTTCCTGATGAACTATTTATAAGACTTCCTCCAGATTGGGGGGTCACTCTGGCCATTCCCCTAGAGAAAAGTACTAAGCCGGTGAAGCGGCCAGCTTTCCATTACAGTCAAAAAGAAATAGACAAGATAAAAGGGCATATAGACTACTTACTTTGAAAATGTTTTATCATAGAAAGTAGCAGCCCTTTTGGGGCAACGGTACTCTTTGTACCTAAGCCGGATAGCACTCTCTAGATGTGTATTGATTACATAGTAGTTAATTAACCTGGCGGTATTTAAAATACTCGGCCGTCAGTCAAGCCACGCACGCCCACAGTACAGCCCAAAGCACAGCGGCAGCCCGCAACGCATCGACAGGCCAACTGCCACGCTGGCATTCAAACACGGCTATTTCGCGCAGCCGCAAGCCTCGCGACGCCGGCTGCGCACCCCTCGGACGAAGAGTAAAAATTTGGCACGGGCGATTGGCGCCTCTTGCCCTAGGCGCCCCGCGAGGTTTGCCGGCAAGCGCAGCAAAGCGGGCGTTGGGACGGGAGCCAGGCGACCTGAGGTCGTGAACGCGGCCAAGTCAAGGTGAAAGCCAACAACCAATGACAAACCACGCTTGAACGCACTGAAAGCTTAGAGGTGGGGGCTGAAACGCAAGCAACAAAGGGCCTTTCGCAACCACGGCACAGGGCGGAGTGGCGCGACAAGGCAGAATGGCAGAGTGTGGCGCAGCGCAGCATGCGGATCTCCTGCCTAAGTGCTGGGAGGTGCCATTTTGCCCACCGCGGATCTCGCCATCCCCTCCGCCCGCGTCTGCCACTCCAGGCGCTCAAGCAGGTGGGCACGATAGGGCATGTGTGGCGATGCAAGGTGCAAGAGCAGTGGTAGGTGTGGGTGCCGATATCCCACAACGGCGCGCGATACTTGCCACTGGGCATGAAAAGCACAAAGGCAAAAACGCGGCGGGCCTTAAGCTGGGGCCACTGCTCCCTCGTAGACCACTGAAAGCACGCCCACATCAGCTTGTGGCAGAAGGCAAGCTCGCCGGCTTTGCGGGCCACTAGAAGACCGTCCACTAGACGCTACAGCGCGGTGGTGATTTGGCCAGCCAGGGGAACAAGGCGGT
Source organism: Ostreobium quekettii (assembly GCA_905146915.1). NCBI lineage: Eukaryota > Viridiplantae > Chlorophyta > Ulvophyceae > Bryopsidales > Ostreobiaceae > Ostreobium > Ostreobium quekettii. Next base: position 78,915 of record CAJHUC010001305.1, on the reverse strand, counting down.
GCAGTGCGTCAGCAGGCCCGTCTGAATCCGTTATGCGATTTGTCAAAGGCGATCGGGGTGCCGCGTTATGGCTAGTGCTGTGCTTGCTAACGACCGATCCCTCCTGGCGGCTGCCGACTTCGTGCACGCGCCTTGTTGCCCTCCCCTCTTGCCGGCCCCGTGCAGAAGCCCTGTTATGCTATAGCAAACTCACCCGCCATTCTGATGCAAAGATGCTTTCCCCTTCCAGCCCCCACCCACCCTCCAATCCACCCCCACCTTCCCACCCCAATTCAACCGTTTTGTTGTGCGAGGCGTGAAGTTTTTGACGCGGACATCGACTTCACGCCAACTTGAAAGGAATGCGTAAAAGGATGTTTCTGGTTTTCGGTTGGCCCGCCCTCACCACGCACTCGTCAATCACCCTCCCCCACCCCACCCCCACTCATTTCAAGGGTTTTGTTGTGCCCAAGCGCCGGCCAGCGTTTGCCCCGTGCGTTTCCTGTCGTGTTTCTACATGCCTTGCTGCAAAGGCCCGTCACGTGTGAACGGCCACTACGATCTACCACTGTACTGGCCCAGCCATGGTGTCCAAAGCTTCCCTGCCCATCTGCCACTTAGTCGCCCACAACACTGGGCCATAGTCTCTGATTGCAATCACAAACTCAATTGAGTGGCGACTCAGCAGCGATTCAGGCGCCACACTTGGCGAGCACAACGAGCGATCCCCACAACCGGGCCTGGCTGCGGCGATCGCCTGCTATGGCGCCCGCCAATTGGCAGTCAATCTCCAGTCAATAGTAGGGCAGCCAAGGCGCCGGCTTCCAGCGCCTGGGCTGCCCTGCTTTGCGCCTCGCCCAGGCCCCTCCCTGTGCCAAAGCTATTTGCAAACGCCCTCCTGCACGCTCATTCCTGCGGGCTCCTCAGCAAAATGCAACAAACCAGTATAGATGAAAAAAATAATCTTGAGGAAAAAAACATGGTGAACGGACGACACACAATAAATGCTGACGTGTAATGGACAACAGCTGATATCACCATCCCAAAAACAAACCGAAAAATCACATACGGAATTAAATTTGTCAATGATAATGGAAAACATAATGCAGCTTTTGTGGGGACACTAATACTGTGTGCCCGTGTGTGTAGGTAAAAGACGAGATTTCCAAATCCACCTAAATATTATTAACAGGCAACAATCCTGTTCTCTCTCTCTCTTCTTGTCAATCCGTAGATACTTAAAGCTACTTTAAAAAACACGCGTGCTAAAACACAGTAACTTGCAAGACATGAAAGGAAAGTATTCCAAAAGACAACTGCACGGGCCCCAAGAAGTTGTCCCGTCGATTTGGTTCGTGGCATTTACTGATGGCACTCAGCTTCGCATCACGAGAGTACACATCACTAATTAAATAACCCCAACCTTGCCCTCATTGCCGCGCCGCAATCGGTGCATAGATGGACACATCAATTGGCGCATTGATGGATGCACAGATTCATATAACAATCGTTGCATTCAATGCTATACTAGCTGATGCACGAGCTCACCCAACGATTGGATAGCATTTCATGCACTAATTGTTTCCTTCAACTTGGCTTAAAAGATCAAGTTAAAGTGCCTGCAATTCTTTGCTATTGAACATGCTCAAATCATTTTGAAATGCCTTTTAGTTTAACTATCACTCAAGGCGTCCTAACTATCTCTATTTCCGCCCTAACACATCACACATATGCATTGCATCGTGTGCCTAAAAGGACCATATGGTAGCACACCCAACCACATGACGTTGCGCCGGGTTAATCACAGGACAGCGCGTGCGCAGTGCACGCGGGTCCGGCCTTGTAACAAGGTTACTATCAAAAATAAGTGGCCTATACCAAGAATAAATACCATCCTTGATCAATTGCAGGGAGCCAAAGTATTCTTGGTTATCGACTTGCAACAAAGGCACTGTCAACACTGTATTGATAAATTATATTGTGCCAAGACAACATTCGTAACCCCATTGGGACTATATGAATGCAAAATCCTTCCCTTTGGACTCACAAATGCACCAACAATATTCAATAAACAATGCATGATATCTTTGGTGATCAAATTGGCAAACACGTATTGGTATATTTGGATAACATACTCGTGTTTAGCTAAATTGCTAAGGGGCACTTAAAATATCTTAGACAAGTATTAAAGGTGTTGTGGCAACAGAAATCATATTGCCGTTTACATAAGTGCTAGTTTAATAAAGAAGAGATCTCCTACGTGGGACACATTATATATCAAGAGGGCATTCGTCCATACCCGGAATGTATTAAAAAAGTTAAGAGCTGCCCATTACCACAATGTATGAAGCACGTTCAGCAATTTTTGGGATTGGTGAATTATTTTTGAAAGTTCACTCAGAGCTATTCAAAGATAGCAACCCCACCAACCGATTTGACTAAGAAGAATAGAAAGTGGAAATGGACTACAGAATGTCAATCGATATTTGAGCATATAAAGGAGTGTTTATTGATAATTGTATTGCTCAAAATGCCAGATCCTAGTAAACCATTCGAGGTCATCACAGACGCATCCCATACTGCCGTGGGAGCGGTGCTTATGTAGGATAATCATTTTGTTTGTTATGCTAGCAGGAAGTTCCTCTTAGTAGAGCTAAATTATAGCATAACAGACTAAAAACCTTAGCTTATGTGCATGTTGTCCAATTGTGGAGGTGTTCCCTGGAAGGTACACGCTTCAAACTAGTTATAGATCATTGCCTGCTGACTTATTTAAAGTCACAGTCATAATTAAGTAGGCGACATGCCAAATGGTCACAAACATTGCAGCAGTTTGGCTTTGATTGGGAATACCGCACAAGGCGAAAGAATGTGGTTGATCAACTCTCTTGCATTCCTCCATCACCTAATGAACAGGAAGTCATGAGGAAGTCAATTGTTTGTGGCTTAAGGGCAATACGTAAACAGAGTAAAGACAAAAAGTTGGGAAAGATAATAAAGGCTGATGTTTTAGCCTCAAGAATCGAACAGGCTATCGTCATAATCCCCAGATGGAATTATTGAAATAGCAACAGGAACTGCGCTGTGCAGATGGCCTCTAGCTTTGAGGCAAGTAGGTATCCATACCAGTAGGTCTAAGGACTGAAATTTGCCAGTTGGCACATGAACATCCAAGTGCTGGGTACTTTGGTCAGGCCAAAACCCCAGACTTATTTCAGCGGTATTATTAGTGGCTAGGAATATTATGAGAGGTACAACTACATGTTGATACCTGCCTATTTTGTCAACAGGCAAAATATTCTTGGCAAAAGTTCCCAAACTTATTACAACCATTGGGAATTCTTAAGGAACCATGGACTAAATTGTTTATGGATTTCATTATGCAACTGCCAAAAAATAAAGGTGGTCATGATGCCATCGTCATGTTTGTTGGCAAAAGTTCCCAAACTTATTACAACCATTGGGAATTCTTAAGGAACCATGGACTAAATTGTTTATGGATTTCATTATGCAACTGCCAAAAAATAAAGGTGGTCATGATGCCATCGTCATGTTTGTCGATAGGCTGACCAAAATGGTGTGCATTGCAGCCACCAATACGGAAGTCTCCGTAGAAGGAACAATAGACCTATTAGTGCAGAATGTGGTCAAGTACCATAGTCTCCCTTCTACAATATTGTCTGATATAGGTGTTCGGTTTGCTTCTAGGTTTTACCAGGCAGAGAGGTGGAATATACAACTCAACATGAGCACTACGTACCATCCAAAAACGGATGGCCCAACTGAAGTCATGAAACAGATTTTAGAGGACTATTTGTATAATTATACATGATTTGATTACAATCCGTGGGATGAATGATAGCCATGGCCGAGTTTGCAATGAACAACTCGAAAAATACTTCCACCCAGGAGACCCCATTCTATTTGAACTACAGCCACACCCAAGGAGTCCTTTAGGTTTTGGGGTAAAAATTCGGAAGCCATTGAAAGGCTATGACAATCCGAATACTCGTGGCTTGGCATTGCCAAGTTGGCAATGGCCATTAATAGAGCACAATAACCCCACTTAAGGCATATTGTTGCACCCCTCATGGAGGGATTACCAATTGTGACACGATTTGATCACCATGTCCAATCACTGTTAAAAGAAGAGAGGGCGTGCTTAGAGAAAAGATGGAACAAGCAATCAAAGCATGTTGACCGCCATCGGAGGGATGTGCTATTTAGCAAAGGAGATGACGTCCCCCTCTTGACACAACATATTACCCTCAAGCACCCTGGAACTTGTAAATTACTACCAAGGTGGATTGGGCCCTTCACCATCCTCGATCAAATAGGTTCTGTCGTATATCAATTGGAACTCCCGGAAAGCATGATTGAGATACATCTAGTTTTCTATGTATTAAAACTCAAGCCTTATAAGGCTAGTTGCAGAGTACAGCCACCACCAGTCCATATCAAGATTGAGGGGGAACGAGAGTATCAGGTCGAACACATCTCTGATAAAAGGATTAAAAAGTGTGGCCGCAGACAGGACTCTGTTGAGTACTTTGTTAAATGGCTTGGTTACGGCCATGAATATAACATCTGGGAATTAGCAAAATCTGTTGCCAATATACAAGAATTGGTTCAAGCATTTGAGAATAGCATAACTCCTATTGCTAATATGCGAACTGGTCACAATACAAAATGCACACATTGAGTGTGAGTATGTTCGTTCTCTTGTGTGTGACAAGCACTCCTGCGGTGGGCACAGAAGAACATTGGTTACTAACAAAGCCGGTCCCACTTGCGGTTTGGGTACATGAACGCCATGTCCATTGCCATTATGAGTAGTGAGAAAATACAGGGTGAAGGACCATTTATGGTAGCCACGGGTCAAAGTCGCAGTAGAGGCGGAGACCCAGGCTACACTCAGAGGGGTTGTGGTCACGCACAGATAGTCTAGGGTGGTCGAACAGGGGGACGTGCAGGGTGATCCCTGTATATCCTAATCATTCCTTGGATATGCACAGACCGAGAGGTCATAGAGTAGAAATTGTACACTATATATTGGAAATCAACTTTTGAACCTATAAGCTAAAAGAAAAGTTTTAGTGAGGGTCATAGATTAGCACATTCTCCTTGTAATGACCACTCTTTCTCTTCAGTACATGTTTTGTAAATAATACATGCTAGACTAGGCATATAATGCTATACACAGCTAGTCCCCACATACAGCAGGCTCTCAAGCCACGCATGCATCTACTCCCATATGCATTGGGACGGGGACGCCCCACCTCCCTGAGGGGGATGAATGCTATGCACATGGGCCTCATGTGGGGGACACCCTACCATGGTCTCCTGGTGTGGGCGACGCCCTGCCCATGAAATGGTAACATTATCCGAACCAGACTATATACTACTATACGATATGGGAGTAGGCCGGGGTGGTCCCGCCTAAGTCCCCGTAAGGACCTAGGTGCCTGGTGAGGTGGGTCCGCAACTTAAAGAGGGCAGGCGCCCCACACCACTAAGCTTGTTTTATCAACCTCTCACCACCCTCGTGAGCTTCCTTTAGTTGGGGTCAGACGAGGAAAGGGGCAGCAAGGGACCCGCTCCAAAACTATTTGTTGCGTCACCCCGCGATGCACCTTGGGGGAGTGCCACTATGGGGTACATGCCCAGGATCGCACGGGTTGGGGGCAGAGGTGGCTTGGCAAGAGAGCAAAACTGAATTACAATCAACATACCAAATGGTACATATAAGCTAAACCACCATTATTATAATGGATTTAGAATAATTCCTCCGTTTGGAATTAATTATCCTCTATAATTTTGGTATCTTACTTCTCCATCACAGACACTTTATTTCTCATTCAAATATCTTGCAAAGTTGTATCTATCTTTCAAGAATATGTAGTCAAAATTTCAAGTCAATCTGGCGCATGAGTTTTTCCGCGCGCACCCCGTGCAATGGATCGACGATCCCTCCAGCGGTTGGCCAGGTGTAATCGGCACGGTCGCTTGATCGATCTCGATGCGGCACATATGTGGTGGGCCCCTTGGCGGAACGGCCTCTGCGGTGCATCAGTTGGAAGGGTGGATTGGGTCTGGCGTTGCCTTGCGCGCGGTTCGCAGGCAGTGACAGCAAAATGGAATGTTCGTAACAAAGTTCCCAGCATCTTGTCCCCGTGGCACACAACATGGTTACATAACCCTCAAGTCACCCTGTACTTAAACCACCATCCCCAAAAGCACTTAGACCGTCACCAAAGCCCTTATTTCAATGTAGCAAAATGGCCCGAAAATGGCCAAAATCTCAAAATTGCCTTGTTGCGCTCGATGCTCCACCAAGGCGCGGATAATTGGTGCGCGCGCTTCTGCATCGCATCTCACTCCACTCGAATAAAGAACCAAAGACAATATTCACACAACACAATCCGTTGAATATTGCGGATTCAACAACACTTTGTAGCTAGGGTCATCCAGCCAAAAACCCACCAATTTTTCAACATCCCTGTTGGAATAGCCATTTTCGATATTTTGAGGAGCACGCTTTTGCGGCAGCACTACAGAGCCGCCCGGGCAAAACTATCCATGCCGTTTGAACAGAAGACCATGGAGGTGCTTGCAAAGGAGAAGGGCAACAGAAAATGTGTCTTGAAAGTCCTGATCGTGGAAGTCATATTTTGCAGCTGTAATTCAAGCTCGATTGGCCAAATCAGAAATGCCCAGGTCCAGATTTTTGGACCACAACTTCTGGACCTCCAACTCTACTATGAGGGATACTGCAAGAGGCCTCCCAAATTCCTTGCAGACCTTTAGGAAGGTGGTGGCCGCCACCCCATTCAACAGCGGGTAATTAGGGGGTAATTAGGCAGTGGCCTTTCTGGACAAGAATTGTGAGTCGACCATTTTTCGGCACTTGAAGGGCTTGAACTTCAAAAGACTAGCTAGATGGATAAAACTATATCTCTCAAAGGGGAACGCACTGGCTGGACTACGATGGATTGTGGATTACATGCAAGAATTGGCAGATCGTGGCAATTTGTGGGGTGCGGGCCACGTTGCCCACAAAAGCAATGATTCAAGCCTCAATCAAGGCAGATTGTCCAAGCACATCTACTACATAACCTTAGAATAATAGCTCGCACATAGCCCAAGCTTGAATAACCTGGACCCTACTCTTGTCCGGTTGCTTCATGTCTATATGTCAAAGATCAACAATGGTTGAGATTTCAGAAATCTTCAAAATTGTGATGATGACCTTCCACTATAGGGATCCGAACATGCTCGAGTGTGTTTGGCAAGTGCTATTCCACGTAAGGGACACCACCCTTCACCGCAAAGGCAACAACGACTTGTCTTTGGTGCACCAAGGATGTGAGTGACCCATAAACGTGCGGATCTCTAGCAGATGCGGAATCTGCACGCACACTTTTTGGACGATTTTCGGCCAATTTGGTGGGCTATCCTAAGGGGGACTAACTGGTTTTTAAAGGTGGGACTAACTTTTTTTCTTGAAAATTGGCAGCTAAGGGTTGTACAACCCAATCTTTCCGATTCTGATGTTTGTTTTGTAAATTTAAAGTATCCTTTATAACGAATTTGTTCTCTCAAATAGAGGACAAATATTTCCAGACAGAGGAAGTATTAACTTGGCACCTGAAATGCCAAATCTATATCCACATTGTAATGTTCGTATCACCATATATTGCGGCATGGGAATGACTACTTAAATCTAGGCAGTTATTCTAGAATAACAATGGTTTCACTCACAGTCTTTTTATCATGTGTTCATTTCATTTTGGAGGCCTTGAAAAAAGGACCACTGATATATTGGAGTGCACACAGAAAGCGCGAATTGATGATCGTCTTTGCTTCAGCGACCTGGGCTCATGGCCAGATGCAAGGCCACACCACACACAAAACGCCCGGGGATTATTTATTTGTTCACCCTTCTTAGAGTAAAGTGCCTTGCTGATGGTGGCAATGACCCCCACAACCAAACAATTCGAATCTCCTTGCACCCACAGAACTCTTCTTTTCATATGATAAGGAATATAATCCATCTCCAACCAGCCATACCATATTTGAAAGATGCCTACTCATTGCCACAATGCAACCCACTTTGTAAAACATGCGCCAAAGGTGTCACTCCATGGTAATATAGAGATATTTTAATTGCGAGTGTAACCCCAACCACAATATTTGTCTCTAAATTAGATAGCATGATGCTATATGTTCCACAACAATCAAATTGATGTTCACAAAAGTCCCACTATTAGAGAAATAATTTTGTGAACTCTAAAACATATTTCTTTTCTTTCATGGATTCAGAAATCCTTGCATATGAACCATATCCTTGAAATGCATACAAGTTGACACTATAATGCATAAGTGATCCACCCAATGAAATATACCATTTCACTGACGAGCACCGGGTGGTCATTATATAATGCTGTGAACATAAGGGATTTCATGGTCTTATCACTGGTTGCTACCCACCACTACATTTTGGCTTTGCAAAATGGAATCTTATATAGAACTATCTCTCTGGGGAACGCAACGACTTCAATAGTGAAACTCAAAGTCAAGAAATAGGGTTAGTTATCGAAGACATGGCCTCATTTGCTGAAATTTTGACTAGGCACAGTGCAATATGCACTCGGGCTACAGAATCCGATATTGCAACGATTTGTTGGGTGGCCCACTTCAGCTGCGTCGGGTTGCATGGGCACCCCACATCACCAGCATGCGTCGGTATTCACAAATGCCATGGGTAGGTGTCAGCCTCCAAGTGGGGCCACATATCGGCCAAGCCACAGGGTGACCAATGCGTTGGGTTGTGGACCCCGCATTGGGTTTGCCACGTGGGATAGCGCAACCACCTATGGGCTCAAATCCGACGCTTGCTGGTGCACACAAATGTTGTTCATGCATCTGTCCGCCCACACCTCGGCTGTGTAGGCTCCTACTCAATACACTAAACGAGTCAGTGGCCCTTTTTTGCATGGGCAGCCCCATGCCTTACCGACATGGGCACCCACTGGACGCGCACCCATGTGCTGGCAGATTGTTCGGGTGGGGCCTGTCCACACCTTCCCGCCTCATAGAACCCTATTGAACCCCAACAATATGATGACGATCTTCCCATGCACGTGCATATGTGTACATACTCACACAAGCATAGGTGTACATACTCACCCGTATGTGCACATACTCACCTAGGTAACAATAAAATTGGACACCCACCCCAACGCCATGCAATAAGCCCTTCCATCACCTGGTTATATGGGATGGAGTTTGATTTGTGAGCACTTGCATCTATTTTGCATTGTTTTCCTTGCGAACTTGTTGGTGCTTTCATTCCTGCTAACCAGAGCTAGACTCGTTGGACCCCGTTGGTAATTACCAAGTATAGAACATCCCCTTCGGTTTCCTGTGGCCAACAGCTGAGCATCAATGGGTGCCCAATCCTACCATGCTTCCCTTGTGCGCTAGTAAAGCTCTTCATTTTGTCACATCCACGCAACTTGGCGAATGTTATGGAGATGAAGCTCATTATTGGTATTGATGGCTGCTCCCAATGGCTGAAATCAAACATGTGGTTGTTTTGCAGAAGCAAATTGTGTGTTGTGGATCAAGAAATAGTGTAGGAGAACGAGCGGGAGGAGGATGCTCCTTACGTTGGCAATAGGCCATGTGTGCATCAACAGTGCTACAAGGAAAGTGTTGCGGCCCGTCGGCAGCCGCTGGTTTCCGGAGGCTCTGGGGTCGCCCTGCCCTGCAGCACAGCCGTTGGAGGTCGGCTGGCCTCTCCACCTCGGATGGTGGGCGTTTCCGGGGCAGTCGAATCGGCAGTCGCGCGGTGGGCCCAATGCTCGATGGGGATTGATCCCCGGGGCCTGCTGTCGGCGAGAGGTGGCGGCGCAGTGCGGTGGTGGTTTGCTGGCTCGCGGGAGGCCAGAGAGTGGGCCAAAGGATGCTTACAACGATTCACTGTATGCGCGCGCACATATCGCATGCGCGATACCCGATCGCAGATCCATCGCGGTCACATCAAGACAAGACAACACAAGTGCGCATCCAGGCACATCGCCACCGTCCACCGTTCACCTACGATCGACCCAATGTCCTCTAATTCCAAGCATCTCACACCCGACCCCCTGGCCCTAAGTACTATGAGTCATAGTGAGAGTCATCATAGTCATGAAGTCAGACTTCAGAAGGCTATATCTTCGTCAATTCTTAACATAATCGGGCATTTAAAAGCTCGTTGGAACCAAGAAGCTCTAAATAAGACACACAAAAAGGCGATTTAGCCAATTACGTAATTTCCACTCCAGAAAACGTTAATAACTGCCTAACCCCAAGTAGCCACGTCACAGAAAGGATCCAAGTGAGGGGCACGGGGCAGCTGACAATCCCTAGGCCCAGGGTAGATGCCAATTCCAATAAGGTTCCCTCCGCTCAGATGCGCGACAAGGCTTTCGGACAAAAATATTGCAATAGGATGCCCATCAGTTGAGCTCCTCAGGGTGTTTAAAAGCTTCCTAGGACCCAGTCAATGACTTTGTTGATTTTGTTGTGGCAGCCAAGTTCAGTGGGGTAGCCGGGCAGCCCTCAACATGCTTGTGAAAGTGTGTGCAGCAGCGCACTATTTGGCTATAACCAAATCTTCAAAGTTTGTTGGATTGCATTGGGGGCCTGCTTGCCAAGTGGGAGCCCTCTCTTGCAGTGCTTGGTATGTGCTGGATCTTAGTGTGCTTGATTCCATCTTGTGGTTTGTTTCACATTTCAATCTGCCTGTTCTGATGCTAAGGACAACAAAGATTAGTAGGGTAGTTGGGCCCTTGAAATGCTTCGGAACAGGGGAGCTAAGCAACGCACTATTTGGCTATCACCAAGTCCTTAAACTTTGTTGGATTGTATTGGGGGCTGCTTGCCAAGTGGGGACCCCTCTCTTGCAGTGCTCTGGATGTGCTGGATCTCAGTGTGCTTGACTCTATCCTATGGTTTATTTCATATTTCAATCTGTCTGTCCCAGTGCCAAGGGTAACAAAGATAAGCAAGGCAGCTGGGCCCTTGAAATTCTTGTGAATAAGGGGCCTCAATAGCACATTATTTGGCTATCACCAAGCCTTCAAAACTTGTTGGATTGATTTGGAGGGCTGCTTGCCAAATGGGAATCCCTCTCTTGTAGTGCTTGATAGTAGAGGTGGCCACTCAAAGGTGCCATCCGGTCCGTTAAATCCGGTTCGTTAATTTTTATCAGCTGTCCGTTAAATTTCGTTAAAGAAAAAGGGAGAAAAATTCAGAAAAAACGAAAAAAATCCAAAAAAATCGAAAAAAAACCCAAAAAATCACAACAACTGCGGCTAGTTGAAAATCTAGTATGCATAGGTTGAAATAAAACACAAACATACTCTCTAATAGCGAATTCCATAAACCATAAGTATGACTAAAACCCAAAAATCCCCAAAAATTCCAAAAATCCGTTAATTTTTGGTTAATTTTTGTCTTTTTTCGTTATTTTCCGTTAATTAACGGAAAATTAACGGAAATTAACCTCTGTCCGCTATTAACGGATCCGGGTGGCCACCTCTACTTGATAGGGGCCGGATCTCTGTGGGCTTGACTACATCCGGTTGTTTGCTTCACGCTTGAATCCGCCTGCCCTAGCACTAAGGGCAGCAAAATCATTATAGCAACTGGGCAGCTATTGACATGCTTGTGAATAGGGGCTTCAACTGTGCACTGTTGGGCTATCGCCAATTCTTTAAATTTGTTGAATTGCCATAGATCGCTGCCTACCAAATGAAAACCCCTCTATTGAAGTGCCTTCATAGGGGCTGGATCTATGTGTGCTTGACTCTATCTTACAATTCTTTTGATGTTTGAATCCACCTGTTATGGTACCAAGGTGAACAACTGTGCAGCTTTGGGGATGACATTTTTGTCTTCCTTGCTATTGCAATGGCCGCTACTATGCTATTTTATGATCAGGACTTTGCATTACACAAAGTGCATATCATATTATGTTGGCTTTGATGGTAATACAATGGGTGTTGTTGCGGCCCATCGGCAGCCGCTGGTTTCCGGAGGCTCTGGGGTCGCCCTGCCTTGCAGCACGGCTATTGGAGGTTAGCCGGCCTCTCCACCTTGGACGGTGGGCGTAATCGAGGCAGTCGATTCCTTGGTCGCGCGGTGGGCCCAATGCTCGATGGGGATCGATTCCCGGGGCCTGCTATCAGCGAGTGGTGGCGGCACAGCAAGGCGGTGGTTCGCTGGCTTGCGGGAGGCCAGAGAGTGGGCCAGAACGGTTACATTGATTCACAATATGCGCGTGCACATATCGCATGCGCGATGCCCGATCGCGGGTCCATCGCAATCACATCAAGACAAGACAACTCATGTGCGCGTCCAGGCACCCAGGCACCATCCACCGTTCACCTACGATCGACCCATTGTCCTCTAATTCTAGGCGTCTAACACCCGACCCCATGCCCTTAAGTACTGCAATTTTAGGAGGCCGTAACTTTGCCATTTCTAAATGGAATTGGACGCTTCAAGGTGCTATTGGCAGCAGGAGCTCTTGAATAAGCTGATTTTAACGTATTTGTACCTTTTTGACCAACTGTCACTTCAGAAATGCCAATTTTAGCCTAACCCCAAGTTACCACGTCACAGGTGTGCACTAATTGTGTTGCCTGCACTCAATGCAGTAAGCTTCATATTTACAATTATATTATAAAAGAGTTGCATATGTCATTGTATGTTTCCATAAGCAATGTATATGACATAACAGTTTCCTTTTGGTATAATATGGCCAAAAATCAGTGTCAATATTGCCTTTATAAAATAAGCAAAGTTCTTTAATCACTATGTGTGTGTTGTGGTGTAGTCTTCCTGCTCATTGAATGCTATCATTTTGCAGGATTACAATATCATTTGTTTCATAAACATACACTATTTGTGGCTGGTGATGTGCCCTCGTCTAAGTGACATATAATTTGTGGAAATGTTGCCAAGGAGGAAATGTCATGTTTTGGTGGTTGCCCTTTATCAAAGAATAATGAGGTGGAGCATTCTATCTTATCTTTTGAAAGCCAAACAGATCTGTTTGGTCACCTGTTGTCTATATTCCCAGGTTGTGAGTTGTTGCTGCGTTGTGCATGGAATTTGGCTTGGCATAGTGGGGCCTACATACTGAAGTGAGATAAAGTACCGAGACTGCAACTGCCATACAGAATATGAAACCCATATGTATATTTGGCAGTGAATCCACATTTAGTGGGAACGAAACCAGCCAAAGGTTAGCTCATTTTCATTATGAGCAATATTAAGGGCTCAGAATCTAAAGATTAAAGTATATCCATTCAAAATGGTACTCGGCCTAACCTAGATAGGTGTGTGCCTGTTGTTGCATATGAATGGTAGACCGGTGTTGTCTGAATATGATGTTGGATAGCAACTGACTTTAGATCATGTGGTGCATAACCATTGCTCTTTGCAAGGTTTTATGCAAAACAAGTTGTGGAAAGAACTCTGGACTGTGGGGATTCACCACAAAATGCATGTTTCATTCTCCAAATATCTTAACTTTACTCTCTGTGAACACAACCCAATATTTAGCAATGCAATTTTTATATACTCTTCCTGAAGATCACAAATTAAATTGCTTAAGCTGCCTTGTAGTTGTTGCCTTATAGGGCTTGTTGATGGCTGGAGGATAGGCTATTTGTGATGAGTTGTGTAAGGTTCAACCACAAAAATTTGACGTAATGTATGCCGGGTAGTGTGCCGCATGTTACCCAAACACGCTCGGCTCAAGGGGCAATAGTTCTTGGGGCCTGAACGGGTCGGGTTAGATGGGATAAAGGCCAATGGGCCTTGGGGACTGACAGGTCGGTGACAGGAGAATAAGGGACAAAAAATTATGAATTGAAACCTGGTGGGTATGCCAAAAATACGATGACTCACCCTATTTTTGGCGTGACCCTTGGGATGCCTTGGGAGGCGGGTATAAATGTAGTCACACCCGAATAGTTTGTAACCAAAGTTGTAGCTCAAAATCCGACCTGACCGGTCCCCCAGTTGAACGGGGTACAACGGGCTATTTCCCGACCGGCTTAAGGGGACGTCGCCCCTTACAGGCTGTTAGGCAGGGGTGGAATCAAGATCATCCTACGAAAGTAGGGAAATTGGAATTGTGCTTGCAAACAACGAGTTTGTACCACAAAGAATTCATTCGCAGGGCATTTGTCAAGTGTGATGGTGTGACTGTGATGGGGTTTCCTTTATGCACTTTGTGGATTCTGTTCCATGACCAGCCAATTTGAAGATGGTCACCGCCTTTCTTAATACTTCCATTTGCCTAGCATTGGATCTTTTGGGCATAAATAACAACCACCGGCTTGGCCACACAAGGATCAAGATGTTGGCAGCTGTCAGGCACAACGCATCTTGACTGCTACCTTGGGAATGCAAGCTCTTTCAACCTTTTGTTCTTCATGCTTTGACCTTTAGATAGGTGGCTGAGACGGAGGCGCTTCGAAATGCCAATGACTTTTGGCACTACCTGGCATTGCTTGGTGTGATTTGGGTAGGACTTTGGCAAATTTGGTGCGTTGACTTCGTCACTCATGCATGAACTTGTCAATGGCTTACCACATCATCATTTTGTTTGCCGCACAAATTTGAATCACGCAGAGTGCCCCGCTGTAGGGATCTCCGCCACCACAGGCAGAGATAGGCTGTCCCAGAATGGGGACGGACTAGGAATGGGGCCGGGGACGGGAACAGGGATGGACCGGAGTCTGTCCCTGTCCTTGGACCGGCAAGCCCAGGAACGGCCAAGGATGGATCCGTCCCTGGGCTGGAGCAGCCTGGGACGGATCTGGAATGGTGTCCAGCCATCCCAATTCCATTCCAGGGCAGTACGGCCCACCTAGGAGTCCGTTCCTGTATTGCCCAAGGCTTGTCCAGAGTCCATTCCAGACCGGTCCAGAGTCCGTTCCGCGCCATTCCGAAGGCTGTACCAGGCCGTCCTAGAACCCGTTCTGGAGGCCGTTCCACAATACATACCAATATCAAATTTATGTGTGGACCAATAAGAATGCAGCGATCAGATTTGGTGCATGGGCCACGCACCCCACAATCCATAAACGTGATGCCCCTGCCCCCGTGTAGCACAATTTGCTCTTGTTGCGATGGGTGGCAAGACCAAGCAAACACAATGGCGGTGGCATCTAATTAGATACTTTATAAAGGCCGGGGAGTCCCGGCCCCCGGCCCGACGTCACCAAGGCAGCCCCCCACAGCCTGCGGCAGGGGATGCCTAGGGCCAGATAGAGGGGCGCCTGGAAAGGTGGTCCCCCACCCCCCAAGGTGAGATCCGGGCATGCGGGGATGGCGGTGGCAGCGGCAAGGGGGGAAGGCGAGGGGGCGTCCGTTGGTGGCAGTGCCACGCTCCCAGACCTGTTTGACTTTGCGCATCTGGTGACGGGGGACCTGGGGGACTCAGATCCAGAACCCAGCATGGAGGGGGCTCTGAACCTATGACAGCCGCCAGCTGTTGGGGCATCTGAAGGGTTATTGCCGGCCGGGGATCCCGAGGGCGCATCAGTGAGTGGCAGGGTGGGGGTTGCATCTGTGCCGGTGGTGACACTTGGGGGCCCGTTGACAGCATCAGGGGCCACCTCTGGAAGCGGGGTAAAGCACGCGGCCAGTGGCGAGGGTGAGAATGCACCCTCAAGGGCAAAGCGGGCCCAAACGGAGGGAGGGGGTGGGGTGGGGGTCACCTCTGGCAGCTATAGGTGTGTGGCCCCACCGTTGAGGCCGGGCCCCGGCAGAGTGGCAGCTGGTGGGTGAAGCCATTGTATGTGGAAGAGGAGGGGCGGCCTGGCATCCTTGCAAGATACGACAGTGTTACGGGGAAGGAAGACGACCATAGCAAGATCATTTGCCACATATGTGCCAAAGGGATTTCCTTCAAGTCGTCATCCTTTTCGACTACGGAAAAGCATATGGGGCACCACAAGGTCATGCGACGGATGATATCCATTGCCGTGGAGCTGGCAAACAAAGCACGGGCAGCTGGTGTCGCTTTTCCCATGGCTGAGTTTCTTGCGCGGATGGTTGAGGAGGGCCACGAGGTGGGGGTGGCACATTACATGCAGCAGGAGGCCTTTGCCATAGGAACCGCCCCATGGTAGCAAATGCGGTCAGCGATCACCCACTAGATCACAACGGATAGCATTCAGCTATCCGTTGTTGAGTCTCCAAACTTCCGCCGCATATGTAAGGCACTCAACGGCCGCTGCCCCTCCTTCAACCAGAAGGCCATCACCAATGAGGTCGGTTGTTACCACGTTGTTGCATGCATTGTGTGCAATATGTTGTGCTATCCCATGGTGTCTATGTGATATAGTCCGCAGCACACAACTGTGTTGGTTGTCAGCCTGAAAATAGTGTCTCTATTGTTTTCACAGGTAGTATCCATACAGCGTCAGGCGGTGCAAAAGCTGCTAGGGATGAAGGAGTGGAATAAGGTGCGGCCAGCCTTCACCTACGACCTTTGATGCTCTCGCACGCGGCGAGAGTATTTTTTAATAACCATACATTGGGTGGAGGAGAGGCACCGGCATGACGGCCACACCAACTGCCAGTGGTGGCTACGGAGCAGGTGCATGGGGTCGGTGCCTGTGGAGGCAAAGAGCATCATGGTTGAAGGTGAGAGATTGTGCAGCAAATGGGCAGCAGTGACTACCCAACTGGCAGTTGGTCGTGTTGTTTGTTATTTGTGATATTTGCCTTTGTTGCTTATTGCAAGCAGTTTGTGTATGTAGTGGTGGTGGACCTGGCCCGCAAGGAGCTGGAGAAGTATAGGATGACGGGGTGAATGGGTAGCAGTGACTGCCCAACTGCCAGCTGGTCGAGTGGTTTGTTGCTTGTCACAACGTGTTTGTGTATACAGTTGTGGTATAGCCCGCAAGGAGCTGGAGAAGTATGGGATGACCGGCTGGTGGATGTCCTTTATCATGGACGCTGGGAGCAACGTTAGGCAGGCTATTAGGGGGGAGTTGTGGGCACATGAGGTTGGGGAGCAACCCAGAGGTGGCCTGGCAGATTGGTCACGTTGTGCCTGCCATATGCTCCACAACGTCATAACCCATGGCCTGACCAACCAATGCATCCGCGCCGGCTATACCGAAGGTTGCCAAAAGCTCCGCAATGCAATAGACCAGTAAGTTATGATGCTAGTGTGTCTTGGTGTGTGTGTTGCTGTGTGTGCATATATGTTGGTGGTTATTTGTGTGTGCTGCAACTGCTGCAGCTGCTGCTTCTTAGGAATTGGTCATCAACATTGTGCATGTGTCCCTACGATGGCAGGGTCTGATACAGGGAGCTTCGTTGCTCCTGCGGGCACACAGGTCAGATGAACGAGGAGTCAGCCGGACCCCCGGGGCATGACATTAAAAAGCTTTGGTTGTACATCATTTCAATTGTTCATTTGATTGTCCTTTGCACCCGAGTGTTCCACAACTCAACCCTTAGGTTGCTATTAATTAAATATTCCCATTTACTACATCTCCTAAGCAACCGTATCAATTCTCCCCACCCCCACCACCAAGTGTGGTTGTCCTCGGCCACTAGACTAGTGACTCAGAAAACCAGCAAAAAAGAAGGCACGGTGTACCAACAGAATCCCACTATGAGTTAGACTAACCATGTCCCATACCATGATCCAACTCAAAAGGAAATCTGTATTCCAAGGTCCACGCAGTCCATCACTTCTTTCGTCGACTCTGTCTGGTCTTCGTGATTGCTTCACGTCACTGTAGCCTGAGGAGGTATTCTGCAACGAGGTCCTTGCAGTGACTGAGGTTGGCCTCTGGCTCCCAGGTAGCTTCATGTAGCTCATAGCCTTTCCAGGCCACTAAATATTGTCTCCTAGAAGTACTGCCCCTGTGACGAATAATGGCTTCCACCTCAAACTCCTGCTCGCCCTCTACTTCTAGTGACACTGGGGGTGAACTGGCGTTGCGTCTGAACTCCTCACTGTGCTCAAATTTCTTCAGCTTCTCCACATGAAAGGTCGGGTGGATGCACTAGTTGGAAGGTAGCTCGAGGGTGTATGCAACTGGGGAAACAATCTTCACCACCTTAAAAGGTCCAAGGTAATGCCGCCTGATCTTTGTCGGGATGTGTTTGAAGGCTGTGGAGGGCAAGAATGCTGTCCGCACCACAACTTCATCTCCTGTCTGAGACTGAACATCACGACGATGTTTATTGGCAGTTGTAATCATCCTCTCTTGTGCTCTCTCATACTGTCTTACAACACTGGATAATACCTTCTGCATTATACTGACCATCGCATCCACTGACTCCACTCTCGTGTCAATGGACTTCTCGGCCATGAGTCCCATTGGAGCCTGAACATGCTGCCCATACATCAAATAAAATGGGCTGTAGCCGGTTGATACGTTGATAGCATTTCTCACTGCAAATTCTGCTAGAGGAAAGTAGGTGCTCCACTCCTCTGGATGCTCTTCAACGTACGGCCTCAAAAAATTCTCCAATGTGCGTATGGAGACCTTGGACTGACCATCTGTCTCCGGATGGTACGTGGTGGACATGCGCAAGTTGGCGCCAAGAAGTCGAAATACCTCCTGCCAAAGACGACTAAGAAACTTAGGGCCTCTGCCACTCATAATCGCATGAGGTATGCCTAAAATCCTGAAGATATTATCAAAGAACAACCTCACGTATCCCACTGCATTCAGCTCTTTCCGGCAAGGAACAAAAATAACAAACTTGGTGAGTCGATCGACGAACACTACAACAACTGAAAGTCCATGTGATTCAAGCAAATCAGTTACCAAGTTAATGGTAATCTGCTCCCACTTAGCTGTAGGAATTGGGATTGCCTGCCGAAGTCCTTTTGGTGCCTGGTTCTCTGACTTGAATATTTGACACTTTGGACAGGTCTTGATGTATTCCTTCACTGACTGACGAATGCCTTTCCACCAGTAAACATGCTGCAACATCTCCAGAGTCCTCTCAACACCCAAGTGTCTGGCTGTAGGTACATCATGGTGCTCTTTAAGAATATGTTGTTGCTGACTGGTGGGAACCACAATCCTGTGCTTTCTCCTGGCTGCCTGGTAATACAAAACTTCTGACTGATCTACAGAGTAACCCCGCGCTGGTTGCCCCATATGAAGCTTCACCATCACATCACGAGTTCTAGTATTTGTGTTCAACGAATGAAGCCATGCCTCTTTCTCTGATTCCTCAACACATGGTATTGCTGCAGACTGAACTTTGGCAACTGAGTCAGGATGGTTCTGAGCTGTATAACTGCATGAGAGTGCATCTGCCACCACATTGGCCTTGCTTGGTATATACTTCATCGTTGGCATGATGCTCTCGAAGTATCCACTCTTCAGCCAGCGCACTTGAGTGCGAGACAAGTTCTTTTGCTCCATAAAGATGGTAGCTGGCTGCTGGTCTGTTATCACAGTAACACCTCCAACACATCCTTCTAGGTAGTGTCTCCATTGGCTGAGGGCATAGGAGATCCCCAGCATCTCTTTGTCGTATGGAGAGTACCTGGTCTCTGCAGGATGCAATCTGTGTGAAAGAAAGGCTATAGGCTGGTGGCCTTTGCCTTGGTCCTGCATGATCACAACTCCAATTACCGTATCACTCCTATCGGTCACCACCAAATAAGGAAGACTGGGATCAGGAAGAATCAAAACTGGAGCAGTAGTCAATGCTTTCTTCAAATCTTCAAACGCCTGCTCCTGTCTGGGTCCCCAATGCCAAACAATGTTCTTCTTGGTCAAGTCGTGCAATGGTTTAGCTATCTCTGCAAACCTCCATATAACGTCGATAAAAACTGACCATCCCCAAGAAGCTGCGCACATCTGTAATTATTACAGACTATTATAGTCTCCAGCTTCTTCCACTGCTGAATGGCACGAATCTTGATTGGCATAGGTGAAACACCATCCCCAGAAATCCAATGACCAACGAAATCAGTGTTGCTCACTGCAATATGTGTTTTACTTGCTTTGGCAAATAGCTTATACTTTTGCAAACGGACCAATACTACCTTCAAATGCTGTGTGTGCTCAGCCATATTTCGCGAGTACACAATCAAATCATCCAAGAACACGACCAGAAATCTGTCTATCATATCGGCAAACAAATCATTGACCATTGCCTAAAATTGTGGTGGAGCATTGGTCATACCGAAAGGACAGACTAAGAATTCGAACTGCCCATAGCAACACTTAAAGGCAATTTTCTCCACGTCCTATTCCCGGATAGGCATTTGCCGGTAGCCACTTCTTAGGTCCAGTTTTGAAAATACCTTAGCTCCAACCAGCCTGTCCATCAGCTCCTCTGGAAGCAGCAACGGGTATTTGTTCTTCTTGGTGACCTTGTTAAGCCACCTGTAGTCTAGGCACATCCTCAGTCCTCCATCTTTCTTGGGGGCAAAGATGATGGGCGCTCCCCAAGGTGACTCTGATGGACGTGCGTATCCCTGCTGCAACAAATAATCCAGCTGACGCTTGACCTCCTCTAGCTCCAAGGGACTGAGCTTGTAGAGAGGTCTACTGACTGGCTGAGCTCATTCTTCCAGCTCGATGTGAAACTGATGACCTTTCCGCACTGGCAGAACACCTGCTGGTAGGTCCTTTGTGAAGACCTCCCTGTACTCATCAAGTGCTGCGATGATCTTATCTGGTAGGTTAGCACGCTTGAGCTTGTTCACATCTGAACCCTCATGGTCTTCAGGGATCGTCTCCAGAGGAATATTGTTATCATCGACTGGCCTGATCACCACCATCAGCATATCCTTCTGACCTCTGAATGGACTATCCTCTGCTGATACATTTTGCTATCTAGGACAACTAACCATTGGCAATGCCACATAATCCTGTCCCTATAACACTTGAATCCTGCCTAACCGAAAATCAATATAGGGGTTCTCCTTAATCAACCAAGGCAAACCAAGGAGTATGTCATGAGCCAATCCTGGGAAGATATCTGCATCAAAAGTGCTCATGAATTGACCACAGCGAAATTTCACCCCAAACACACGACCCAATGTCTCGCGTGTGGTCGTGTCAGCCATCTGCAGTTTCACCAGTTTCCTGTCCGGTGAAAGACCAATCCGTCAAGCAACTGCCTCATAAATGTAGTTTGCAGTGCTCCCACTATTGACATAAGCCACAACTGCATGCCGGTTTATACTGCCTAAAAGTTCGTATCCCATGAACCCAACACTGGCTAGAGGACAAACAAGTGGGGTGCGCAATCCCACCATTTCTCCCTCTACATCACCACCCCCAGTTTTGGGTATATCAGAATTGGTCAACCTCTCATCACAGAAATTCTGGTTGCCAGTAAGAACAGGTTGCTCAACACTATCAACCTTAGCTGTGACCCCAGCCACACAACTATCACTGACTGCGGGGAAAAAGTTAGTGCTCACATCATTCTTCTTTCCGGCATCTACATCATGGTCACCACCAAAAACAACACTCTAACCATATACTGTAGTTGGGTCAGTGCGCCCAGACAGATGAGACTCCTCTGAGGCCACAGCAGCAACACGTGGCCCCACCAACACAGAATTCCACCGAGGATGGCTCACCTTCACAAAATTCTGCCTAGAAATCTCCAGCGTCCGGCGACTTGCTCTCCTGGCCAGATCACCCTGCTCTCTCCGAAGTAGCGTGGGCAGTGCATGCTGCCCCGCGGCTAGTTTAACCGCTTGTCAGCCTCCTTCAGCCGTGGGCAAGCACTCACATAGTGCCCCGGACTCTTGCAGAGCCGAAACACACCACGCCCACGACCGCCATCACCACGGCTGCCATCACTACCCTGCTGTCCACAACCCCTGCCTCTGCCTTTGCCTCTGCCACCCTACTCAACTGCTGCAATTGAATCTGACTGAGACTAAGACTATTGTTGCTACTTCTAGGACTGACTGACTGCATGAACCTGTTGCTGCTGCTGCTGCTGGCCACGTCCTCTGCCTCATCCATGTCCACCAGACTTTCGGCCCTGACCTCTACCCTGGCTCTGCCCCTGAGACTGCTCCCAGCCCCCATGCTAAAGACTGGAAAGACGCAAAGCTATCGCGAGGGCCTGATCAGGGTCCTCAGGTACCCAAGACGCCACTGTAGATCTCATGGGCTCTTTGAGGCCCTCGATGAACTGGTAGTAACGCTCAACTCTGGATATGTCTGGTAATTTGAAGCTCCATTTCTGGAACTCCTTGACGTACGCCTCTACAGACTTGTACTGACGCAAAGTATGGAGTCTGCGCATAGCCTGCTCTCCCAATGTGGCTGACTCAAAAGTACCACGCAACGCCTCAGTAAACTCATGCCAATCAGCAAATGGCACTCGTGTCCCCTGATAGACCTGTAACTCTACCAAGTTCATCCATGATATGGCAGCTCCAGACAGATTTGCTGACATCACTGATAGCCAGCGTGACTCATAAACTGCATTGCCACATAGCCATTTGCACATGGCCAGCACCCACTCTGTGCAGCTCACATCCTGCTGATGACCAGAAAACCTCTCTGGCATCAGAATCCTCAATCTCCCAAATCCGGCATCTGCAGGAATAGCGGCAGCTCTGTGGACCACGTTTGGCAACCCACCTCCATGTGATGACTCTCTCTTGCCCATAGAATCGTCCTCTCCGCCATCACTGCCATCTCCAGGCGGGCCACAAGGCGGACCTCCAGAGGGTGACATTCTGGGTGGGCTCCTTGGTGGTCCGTGACCACCTGATCCTCCAGCTCCACCACCCAGGGATCCATATGATCCCAGCCCACTGTAGGGATCCTCTGGCACACCTAACCTCTAGAAAGGAGGTTGGCAAGCCGACCGTGTAGGGAATCTAGCTCTAGCCGCTCCAGCTCCACTCACTTGTGATGGTACTCCACTCGGACCAGCTGATTGACCATGGGAAGACTGACCAGGCTGTAGTGAAGTGCCTGCTGTCTGACTGACACCAGGAGGCAACAATGGTGCTGCAATTCCGCTCGCAATTTCCAAGTTCTCCGGCGGTGCCATAGTGGTTTGCATTATAGTACTTGGGATAGTTTGCACCATTGTCCGTAAGTACACGCTACTAGGAATTTGCTTGTTCAAAAATGCATCCCAGTCCACATCCTGATTCACCTTCCAGTTCACAGGATTCTCACTCCAAGACACAGCACCAACGGGCAGCGAAGGAACTCCAAAACTCACACCTTGTGCCGTCTCGCAGCTCCCCATTACGCCAGGGGTGCGTAAACCCCCGTAAAGCGTAACCTTTTTGCGAACAAGCCCCATGGGGGCAGCATCTCCCTCCGTGGCACCTGCATCCCCCACGCCCGAGGCCACCAGCAACGGCAACCGACTCCAAACGGTTGAGGGCGGCATAGCCAGCCGAACGACAAGGCTGGACGTTGCCTTGGATATCCTGCGGTCCAACGCCTCGATGGCGCGCTTGATGCCGCTGAACTCACCGGCCATGGAGGCCGTTTCTCGAGCATGGCTCGCAGCCATGCTTTCCACTCGTTTGGAAACTAATTCCTACGCATTTTGCTGTGCTTGAACGGCGGCGCCGAGGTCGCCCAACACTCGCGCCGCTTGGCACAAGCTTTTATTGGAAATCGAAGCATCCTCGGAGGCCTTTCCCATAGCATTGGCCAGCGCCTCCAACCGCGCATCTTGGCCTCCTTTCTCCGATTCCAACGCCACCAGCCATTCGCGTACGTCTGAAACGTCCTCCTGAGTCCTTGCAAACCGTCCCCCGTCGATCGCGCCCGCCAGCTGCACCTCATCCGCCAACTTTTGGTTGGCCTCCGAAAAATGCGCCTCCGTTTCCGCCAGCCGCTTCCCCATCTGCTCCATTTTATGGTCCAATTCTTCGCCGATCAAGTCTTGAGCCTTGCGCAACTCTCCTTGCATGGCGGTCTCCATTCTGCCGAGCTCATGGCCTTGCATTTTGGCCCGTTCCATCACACCTGCCAGCCCGGCGCCGATCATCGAAATGGCTCCCTCGTGGGATGCCATTCTGCCGTGCATTCCTTCCTGCAAGGCGCGCAGCTCGCGGCCTTGTTGCAGCTGCTGCATGGCCGATTGATTTGCTGCCAGCTCGAGCTGCTACCTGAGCGACTTGCCCATGCCGCGGAGAGCGACATTCTGCTGCTGCCCGGCCAAATGGCTCCATTCTGCGACCGCAAAAGGGGTGCTCTCCTCGCAGCAGCCGTGGCCACAGCCCCCACGTGGCGCAGCAATAGCTGCTCCGGCCGATCCTCACTTTCTCCGTGCTGCACGACCGTCACTCCTCCACCGTTTCCATTCAGTTCCATGGGGGTTGGCCCGCCTTGATAGGGCACCAATTGCCCGGCCGATTGGTCCCCTGGATTCCCAAACTCCTGGCAAGGATCCCCACTCGCCATCCCGGCTGTCGGCCGGTGCGTTCTTGCCGCTCGAACGCTCTGCGCTTTGAAACCAATGGTACAGGGAGCTTCGTTGCTCCCGCGGGCGCAAAGGTTGGATGAACGGGGAGTCAACCGGACCCCCTGGGTATGACATTAAAAAGCTTTGATTGTACATCATTTTAATTGTCCATTTGATTGTCCTTTGCACCCGAGTGTTCCACAACTCAACCCTTAGGTTGCTATTAATTAAATGTTCCCATTTACTACATCTCCTAAGCAACCGTATTAGGGTCTCCTCGCTGGTGAACCACATGCGTGCTAGCGCAAAAGCCACAACTGAGTTGCGAAGGCTGCAAGTGGAAATGCTTCCTCCGTCACATATTAATTGTCATTTATTTGAAAGGTTAAATCTGTCATAAAAGCGATCTCAGAATTTTAAAACAAGGACAAAATCGAAAATATTGCATCTCAAAACCCTTAACTATCAATTTTAATGCAGGAAAAGTGAGACATGACCCTTTTGAGCGCAAGGAGAATGTAAATTTTGGTCATTTTTTATCCCAAATATTGAGATTTACTATGTAAAAAGACCTTTGATACAAAGTACTGTCAAATCCTCAATACTTAATAGATTGATTTCAAATTTTTATGGTGTACTTCTAACTCAAAGGGACAACCGTAGGCGAAATCTTAATAGAAACAAGTGTAGGCATGATGGAGAAATATTACCCCAAAATCATAGACGATAATTAATTTGGGCTGGAGGAAGTAATAAGGAAGGGTAATAACGTAGTTTCTAGTGATGAGGAGGGGGTGTTTGCATCAGAAGTGCCCTCTGATGAATCGGGTAAAGGTGGCAGAAGGCCCAACATATGGAGGGTACTCCAGCTAATCAGGTCTGTGGAAACTCGATGGAATAGTATATTTTTTATGCTGCATAGTGCTGTGCGCCTGAGGAAGGCCATCGA
Source organism: Ostreobium quekettii (assembly GCA_905146915.1). Taxonomy (NCBI): domain Eukaryota; kingdom Viridiplantae; phylum Chlorophyta; class Ulvophyceae; order Bryopsidales; family Ostreobiaceae; genus Ostreobium; species Ostreobium quekettii. The sequence goes on along the minus strand of CAJHUC010001305.1, from coordinate 53,513 downwards.
CAGATGGTTTGGGCTGCACCCCGAATACGATAATTCCATCGAAATTATACAATGGGGCTACCTGGAGGCCCTCCTCCCAATCTTGGCATCTGTCAAGAGGTGTTGTAAGAGGTTGGAGGTAGAGGCATACCCTATGGGCTCCAAGGCTCTGACCAAGCTGATGCACCTCCAACGTTTCCTTTACAAAATTGGCGATGTGGAAAATAAGGGGCCATACAGTGTGTTGGTGCCATTCTACAGTGACATGCTGTGGAAGCTAGAAGAGACATTCAGCGACTCCTCGTGGGTCTGGCAGATGGCCTTTTTGGCTATGATGGACCCCACCGGTGAGCGATCGTTGCTGATCACTCAGTGATGGTGTTGTTGGTGTTGTGTATTGTTTCTCACTATGGTGTCGTTCACATGTTCAAACACATATAAAATGTCAGAAGTACTGCTAATGAATTGCTTGGTGTGTGTGTAGTGTACACCTGGAAGGCTACCCTGGGCTCCTACATAAAGGTACTGGAACCCATTAGGGATGAGTTCATGTCGGTGGATGCCGTGATGGAGGACATGTCGGCTGAGTTGCTAAAGTTGTTTCTTAAATTCGCAAAGGACATTGGGTGGTCAGAGGCATCGGGGCAAGCAGGCCTGCCACCCCATCCTGGACAGCGGACCGTACGCAAGCCAAGGGAGAAGCTCACGGGGCATAAGACATTTGACACCAACTCCGAGGAGGGTTATGATGCATCTTGGGGCCGGGGTCTAGGGGCAAGGGGTGCTGCGGGGCCTAGCCAACCTATGGGCATTACAGCGGGCGGTGAACTGACAGATGCCACACAACGGTTGATCGCGCGATACGTTCAGGAGTTCTTAACGGAATGTTGGAGTTTGGAGAATGTGTGAGCCGGGTGCCCCACGAGAGGAGGATGCACTTGATTATTGGGCACGGAATAGTGCTCGATGGCCCATAGTGGCGTGGGTGGCCCGGCACTCATTGTGTGTGCCGGCCAAAAGTGGTGCATCAGAATGGGGCTTCTTGGTATCTGGCCATACTGTGCGATCTCGGCGGGCATCTCTGAGGGACGAACGCATTGAGCAGCTGATGTTCTTGTCTAGCAACACCGACTTGTAAATTACAAGTTGTAATTTTCCGGGTTCTATTGGCTTGTCTCGAATTGGCCTATGGCCTATAGGCTATGTGGATGTGTGTGACTTGTTTTAATTCTGGCTATATGTCCAGCTTGTACATTGGGCAATGTGCATATGGCCTTTGCTGCAAGTCAAGTGTCCCTGTGGAAATGTGTCTCCTAGCCCTGAATCCGGCCTTATGAATGCCTCCACAACTTGCACTGGTCTGCCAATGGCCCCCCCAAACTCGTAAGACCTCCAATTCGCATGGTCCATTCTTGGGGAATGGATAGGAATGGACCTGAACGGACAAGGACGGGGCTGTTCCATGCCAAGAACAGGTCCGTTCCTGAGCCGGGATGGATCCATCCTTGGGCAGGAACGGATCCGTTCCATCACCATTCCGGCCCTGCCCAAATCTGGTCCAAATCCGTTCCTGGGGAACGGCCTGGGAATGGACTGGAATGGACTGGGACGGGAACGGGAACGGGTTTGATTCCAGGATGGGAACGGACACCATCCCCGTTCCCATTTCTATGCCATATGGCTGGGCCCACCTCTGACCATAGGACTTGCCCCACGGCCAAGGGGAGCTATTGCGTTGAGCAAATGAATGGGCAGGGCCGATACAACGAAGTTAGTGGTATGGGGCACCTGCCCTCTTGAAGCTGCGCCGGGAACCTAGGTCCTTACAGAGACCTAGGCAGGACCACCCCGGCCTACTCCCATATCATATCGTATAATAGAATAAGGTCTGGTTGGGGTGGAGCAACAAATCTCACCTTTATCTGCACTGATACGGGATACCCGTAGTCTGCTCTGCAGCCATGCTTGTTTCAACACCTGCACACACAAACAATTGCACATGCACACCCTTGCATATACAAGCACAACTCTTTCAATGTTCAGCAACACCACCGGTATGTTGTAACTGGCCAGAGTCGTTGCATGCTATTGTGCGTGCGTGGTGTGACGTGGTTACTTGGGGTTAGGCCAAAATTGACATTTTTGAAGCGGCGGTTAGTCAAAAAAGTGCAAATAGTTAAATCAGCTTATTCAGGAGCTCTTGATGCCAATAGCGCCTTGAAACGTCCAATTCCGTGTAGAAACGGCGAAGTTATGGCTGTTTGAAGTTGCAGTACCTTAGCATGGGATTCGGACCGGTAGATGGAAGCATCGGGGATGATGTGGAGCTGATTTAGGTCAACGGTGGACAGTGACGATGTGCCTGGACGCGCACTTGTCTTGTCTTGTTATGATATGACCGCGATGGACCCGCGATCGGGTATCGCGCATGCGATATATGCGCGCGCATGCTGTGAATCCATGTAACACCATTCTGGCCCACTTTCTGGTCTCCCGCAAGCCAGCGAACCACCACCGCGCTGCGCCGCCACCTCTCGCCGACAACAGGCCCTGGGGATCGATCCCCATCGAGCATTGGGCCCACCGCGCGACTCTACAATCGACTGCCCCGATTACGCCCACCGTCCGAGGTGGAGAGGCCAGCCGACCTCCAACGGCTGTGCTGTAGGGGAGGGCGACCCCCACGACTCCGGAAACCAGCGGCTGCTGATGGGGCTGCAACACGTGGGGTAAGGTTAATTGCAGGATGATGTCGGTAGGCGCCCACCTACCTATTTTGCTTCAAAACTATCCCTGTCCCTCACCTGTGCAATCTTAGCTGCTGCCCTTGTTACACACGTTGGCCTGATGTGGGGGACGCCCACTAATGGTCCCTTGGTGTGGGGGACGCCCTGCCCAAGATTGCTCCACAATTGTGTGCTAGTGTGCCCAGGTTCAGGGTATAGGGCAAGCTCATGAGCTTGTATATATGATCATATATAGCCACATGGAGAACAAGAAGTGGAGCACATTGCTGGGATAGGCTTAGGCACATGCCTAGTTGGCTCGGCATTTGCACGTCCAAGGCGCTGATGCAACGATGGAGGCTCTTAGAAGGGGAAGGGAATTGTAGCCACAGATGGTGAATAGGTTGTTCGGCAGATGGTGGATTGGGTGTGGGGTTGGTGTGGGTGGCATTGTGTTGTAAGAGAGACAAATTGTAAATAATTATGGTGCTTTTCGTAGCAAGAATATAAGCTGTGAAACTTGCCTATGCCATGATGGTTTAGGCAATGTGGGCAGCTGCATAGCAAGTGGCATTGAAAGCCATCTCATACCACTGGGCTTATCACAACACAAGTTTCATTGCAACACACAATTCCAAAGCGCAAGCACCACAGATATGCAATTGCAACCATTGCACTTAGCGTGGTGTGAACACCATCGGCCCATATGAACACATCAAATGCCCATCCAATGCGTTTGATTTGCAACTCAGCCCACATTGCCCATTGCCCCCAATGTGGTGCTCAGCGTGAAGGCACCCTCACGCGTGGAGTTGTGCCTACCCTTGCAGTGGGCACCCCATGTCATGGGCTGGTGTTCAACCCCGTTTAAATCGTGTGGGAACGATGCCCACAATTCTGATATGTAGGAATGCGGTGCCATGTCGGCATCCCACCACATGGCACTATATCACACCATGTGGGCCCGTGTTTATAGTCATTGGCACTGATCAGACCACCGATGCAGTGCGACGTGTCGAAATGCATTGCCCATGACATTCTATGATTTGAGTGGTATATTGGCAAAATGTACCATGTCTTGGATATGGAATGGGATATGGGGAACCATATTTTGGGGGAATGTGTAGGACGCCTACACCCGTCTCGAGACCAAAACTTCCGATTATAATATGGGCAACAAATATGGGATATGCGTATCTCAGATAGGGAATTAACATAGTAAATAATTTTCTACGTAGGGAGACGTGGGTGGAAAACGAGAACACATCAGCAGCCTAGGCAAAGAACCACATTGGTGCTACCACTGGCCGTTGCCTAGACGTCACTGCCCAAGGGCAGTGAGTGTTGGCCAATTGCATAGTTGTATTCTGGCATGCTTTTAAAGAAGCCATAATAGGTTGATCACATGAGGGGCTGGGCAAGTTCTGGCGTAAGGTGGTACCGCCTAATTTAGGGTGGCGCCCCCTAACCATCTCCATCATGTTTTGCTCTCCCTCCCGCCCATCCTACTATGCCCGTATGATTCGCACTATTCTCAGTATGATTTCGGTTGGAAGGCAGGATCTGTAAAGTGCAAAGTACTGGGGAAAGTGCTTTGGTTTGATGTGCGAAGCAAGGGCAAATTTTATGGTCGACAGTCATTGGGCTTTGTATGGGGGATGGACGAGTATCCCATCAGGCAGAAATGGTCATATCCTGGATATGGAATGTCCATGTCCCACATACGGGCGCCAAATCCTATAATATGGCCATATCCTGCGGAGCGGTGTGTTCCCGAAGAGGCGTCACAAACACTCCTTCACAAGACCGACACCGGATGTCCGAGACGAAGCAAATACAACGCTGACCAAAGGACAAGGGGAGAGATCGTGTCCGCCAGCCTCCGATTTGCCGGCTTGAGTGTGCCTATCACCACCTTCACGTCATGTCGCGGTTTGTGTGAGCCGACCCCTGCCCCATGGCGGCTACCCTCATGTCACCGCGAGAGCCGTCTTTGAGCGTATGAGCCCCCTGAATGCCTGGCGGCGATGCGACCGGAGGGCGCCCTTCCTTCCGCGAGTACCCCCCAGGCAACGTCCCTTTGTGTGAGACATCACACAAAACGGGCGCAAGCCCCACTCCCCCACCGCGTCTCCCGGGAACGACGCCCCTATGAGAGCATCTTCAAGCCACCGGCCCCCCCTTCGTGCCCCTGTCGATCACCGGCATCATGTTGCTTTCTCGTACATTCCATGGCGGAGCAATCCGCCCACCTCATCCCGCACGGGCCCCAGTACAGGAGCCGGCACAAGAGCCCAACGGGGAATAGTAGGCCCGCGCTCGGTCCAAAAGGTGGCGGGCACCCAACCTGTGCGCCGATCCCCACCCCGTCCCCCGGCAACGCCCCCTTCCTGCTCTTCAGCCCCCCTCCCCCCCCCCCCCCCCCCCCCCCCTGAGCACGGCGCGCGGCAGCCATGGGATTCGATCTCCTGACGGAGGTGGCGCCAGCCAGGCCGGCCACGGGCGACCTGCCGTCCGCCGGGCCCACCTACAGGGCGGCCGCGTTTAAGGACGGCGCGCCCAGCCTCGAGGGCGTGACCACGCTGCTGGAGGTGTTCGACAGGAGCGTGGAGCGGTACCCGACGGCGGACTGCCTGGGCTGCCGGCCGGTGGCGGACGGCAAGGCGGGGGACTATGTGTGGTGGACATACAAGGACACGTCGAAGAAAGTGGCGGCGGTAGGATCGGCGCTGAAGGAGCTGGGCATCGCGGCGGGCGCCAAAGTGGGCGTGTTCGGGGCCAACTGCCCTGAGTGGATGCTGGCCATGCAGGTGGGCAGACGCTCCCGGGCCTTCCAGACGATTCCGCTCTGGGGCGCGCGGGGCCGCGGTCGCGATCTTGGATGCGCCGTGCTTGGGCCGCATCGCGCCGCGTGGTCCGAAAGGGAAGGAACGGATGCTGAGTTAGTCGGGGCGGCGCCTGATGCGTGTTTGCGTGACATCCGTGGGGATGGCATCGCGCCAGCTTGGCTCACCCGGCTTTGCGCGACCTCTTTTGCGAGAGTGGGAAGCTGGGCTGTTCCGCTGCAGGCGTGCAACCGGATGAGCTACACGTGCGTGCCCCTGTACGACAGCCTTGGCGAGGACGCCGTGGAGTACATCGTGCAGCACAGCGGCGCCAGCGCGGTGTTCGTGTCGCAGAAGAAATTCGCCAAGCTGGCTGACGCGCTGGCCAAGCTGAAGGGCCAGGTCAAGGTGGTGGTGTACTGGGGGGAGTCCGACGAGGCGTGCGTGAAGGTGAGCGGGCGCCCGGGACTCTAAAGAGAACGGCTGTCGATCGATCGCCGCCGATCAGTCCCGCGGCGAGAATGTCGGGCGATGCCTCGTGCCGGCGGATTGCCTCTCGCGGCATGGAGAGGCGTCTCGTAACTTTTGGTTCAGGTCCGGGAGACGTTCTGTGTTTCTCTTTTCTGCATTGTTGATGTTTTTGTTTGGTGATTCTCTTTGCTGGGTACAATTGGCCCCTCTGGAGACGGTCGCGATGGCTGGGGGAGTCTAGGGGCCGTCTTGCCGCTTTTTGGAGAGTGGGAAGGCGCGGATGGCCGTGAAGATGACGCGTGGACGGAATGGATTGTAGAATGAGGGTGGGAACGCTTTTGCAGGCCGCCGAGGCGGCCAAGGCGTCCGTCCACTCCCTGGAAGACTTGATGAAGCTGGGAGAGAACAAGCCCTGTGACGCCGTACCGCCCAAGCCCGACGATCTGAGCACCATCATGTACACCAGCGGCACGACGGGGCAGCCCAAGGGAGTCATGCTGACCCACAAGTCAGTCACTGCCCAGGTGGTGTCTCTCGCCACATACCTGGGCCAATTTGGGAAATGGGGTCCTGGCGACATTTTCCTCTCGTATTTGCCTCTCGCCCATATTTTTGACAGGTGAGTACCAGGTGTCTGGCGGTGGCAGTTGGCCCACTCCGTCCTCGCCCTTGTCCACTTTTCGCTACTCACAGTCGACTTACACGTCGAATTTGTGCCAAACTGTGGTACAAATGCCCTTTCAGCCGCGAGGCTGTTCAGGATACACTGCCACTTGTGTGTGTTTCTCTCAGCATTCCCCTATGACGTGATGTTTATTGTTGTGGTTGATCTGGCCCTTTGTCTCTATTCAAGTGGCTGACTTGGCTCATTTTGAACCCACCACAATGGTATCTGTAGAGGGAAGGATGTGGCACAATGCACATCACAGCCAACGGCATAATTGTTGCAGTTTTGTTCCACCCATGGCACCGGACGTCAAGTGTGCATCAGGAATTGCATAACAGCAATGACAGGCGGCGAGCAGATGAAATGAGTGCATGTTTGACAAAATGTTCTTGAATGTATGGATGCATTTCATCGCGTGCATGCTGCCAAGGCACTGCTTGGTCTTGTCAAAGGCAATTCAGAAAGATTACCAAACGTCAGCAAACACTGCTTGGAATTGGAGCATCAACTCGAGACCAATTCTCTCTGACTGGCCAACAGTGTCACTGATGTCATATATTTTGTGCCACTCGAAGGACTGCGGAAGAACTGTTTTTGCACCTTGGTGGTGCTATTGGGTACTGGAGGGGAGACATAGCTGGCCTTGTGGATGACATGGCAGCCCTGCAGCCCACCATGTTCGTCGGAGTGCCTCGTGTGTTTGACAGAATCTACGCCCGTGTCACCTCCCAAGTGGCTTCATCCAGCTTCCTGAAGAAATTCCTCTTCAACTACGCTTTCAAGAGAAAGCTCCATTTTCTGGACCAGGGCATCAAGGCTGAAGAGGTACATCGATGCACCTGCCAGTGTGTTGTTGGGTTTGGGTGTTGTGGCCTTGTTCTGGGCGGCCTTGCAGTTAATGCCAGTCGACTGGGCAGTGGGTAACAAACAGCTACTCTGTATCACCACAGCTTTCATGACACTCCTTTTATACCCAGAATGGGAGCTGCCATGTCGTGTCCTTTTGCATAATGTCCTTTTCACATCAATTCACATCCATTGTATCTGTGTATCCATTTGTGTACATTTTTCCATTTGAACGTAAACTTATTCTGTATTAATGCTGCCATTTTGTGTCCTTCGACAGGCCACGCCTCTGCTGGACTGTCTCATTTTCAACAAGATCAAGGACAGGCTTGGGGGCAAGGTGAAGCTGATCGTCACTGGTGGTGCGCCGATCGCCCTGCACACAGAGAACTTCCTCAGGGTGTGCTTCTGCTGCCCAGTCGTCCAGGGCTATGGGCTGACTGAAACATGTGCCGGTTCGTTCATCGCCATCCCTGATGCCAAGGTAGGTGACTTCACGGCAAGAGTTGGGGAAACCAGTTTGTGTGCCCTTGGACAGTTGTGAGATATGCACACTTTGCGTCTGGTTGGTTTTTGGCGCCTCCATCATATGCCAGGGTTCAGGTGCCCTCTCTGTCCTGATAGAGGAAATGCAATCCTTTGCCACCTGGCAAGGCAGCAGATGTTCAGGCGATGTAAGGCCCCAGAAGAGCACAGGATATGCATCGATGCACCCAGCTAGTAATGCACCCAGCTCACCTGCTGGCTGTCCAGTTTGCTGCTGCACTGAACCGACATGACCTTTGTGGCTGAGTTGATGGTAGCGATTATCTCGTCGACATGCAAAAGGAATGTGTACTACGAGTGTGGACAGTATTTGGAGTCCTGTGTTTCCATTCAATGCCATATGACATTCCCGTGGTTTCTCTCACTGTGTTGTGCATCACAAGTAGAACTGCTCACCAAGTGCAGCATAATGTTTTTGTGTTCTGTTATTCAGGGCATGTGTGGAACAGTTGGGCCGCCACAGCCTGTTTGCTCCTTCCGACTTGAGTCAGTCCCCGAAATGAACTACGATGCTTGTGGACCCGAGCCGAAAGGGGAGGTCTGCATTAAAGGGGAATCCAACTTCTCTGGATACTACAAGGATGACAAGCAAACGAACGAAGTTCTGGAGAAGGATGGATGGTTTCACACAGGTGCTGTGTCATGTTGGTATGTTGCTGGCTGGGAATAGTTTCAATTGAACAGATTGCTGGATTGGGGTGCTGTTACATTCCACTGCTGAAGAGGATGTGGAGCCCTTAAAATGTGCAGTGTGGAGGGCAGTCTGTTTATGGACCCAATCTGCTGTTGTTTCAGCTGCGAGGAATTAGTGAGTAATCCACTGTTTCCTGGTCTTCAGCATGCCTTGAAGACTCCAGAAGTAGAGGGATAGAAGTAGGGGAGTGATAGCCAGGATGCAGACAAACTATGGCTGTGTCCTCAGTGTCGACGACGACTGTTGTTTGGAGGCTTTGCGCAGCTTGTGCCTTGGCGTGGTTTTGGCGCGCTGCTAATAATGGTGATGTCTTGCAACGTTGCAACGTCTGTATGTTGCGATGTCTGTAGGTGACATTGGGACCATCGTCGGTGATGGCGTTCTCAAGCTCATCGACAGGAAGAAGAACATCTTTAAACTCTCACAAGGTGGGCCGCCACCCTCAGTCTGCAGCACTGTCGATCAATAGTGACACTGGCTGGAATCGAGCGTATTGCAAGTCATGTTCTGCGAAATTGATGTTGTGCTGCAGTGTAATATGCAGAATATGCAGTTGCTGTTGCTGCAAAAGTGGGCTGGGGACTCCAGGGAAACGAATTGATATTGTATGTGGATGATTGTCCTCTCCCATGTTCTTGAGTGGTGGCGAGCAGTTTCGAAGTAGCGAGTGTGTGTCCTTTCAATGGCTGTGTTCAGGTCAAATGTGTTTTGAAACCACGTTTGGACGGTCCACAAGATGGCAGAAGTGTCGATGTCCGTCCTGAAATAATGCCGTATGACAGTAATGAACCCAGCCCTGGGGATTGGAAGTACCATGCGAATTCAGAACCTGGATGATACATGCTAGACTGCGGTGCCATGTTATGTGGTGTCCTTTGGGGCATTGATGAAATGATGAACTCGGTTTTCTTTCGTTCGGGTGCACGTGCTAAGGATTATGGCTGCAGCACTTGTGATCACCTGAATCGGTGCGGCTGAATGAGAGCCACACGGTTCGGGCAGTTTGCTGTGCTCCTCTGCGCAGGAGGCAAATTTGGAGGATTCCAGAACCTGCAGATGGAGTCGCCATGCTCCATGTGTGTCGCGATTGCGTTGGGTCGAATAGGAATGGTTGCAGGCCATGTGTGCCATCGAGTTGAAGACTATTGCGGCGTTGAGGTTGTGCTGGGCACTGCAACCGTATATAAATAACGAACATTTATGTAGTGTGTGGCTAGGGCACACGGCAAACAAACCAGACTTATCAGTACACATTTGGAGGTACACCGTCTGGTTGGCTGGTGCTTTGACACCAAGTTGTCAGCACGCAAATGGAGGTACACGATATGGCTGTCTGATGTGGCATGATTCGACATGTGCACTGAACGGGGACTGTTGCACGTTTGCCTCCCGTGTGTGCAGGTGAGTACATTGCGGTGGAGATGGTGGAGGGCGTGTACAAGAAAAACCCCATGGTGGAGCAGCTGTGGGTGTACGGCAACTCGTTCAAGAGCTGCCTGGTGGCCGTCGTGGTGCCCGTGAAGGACAAGCTCATGGCCTGGGCGTCCCAGCACGGCGTGCAGGGCACTTTCGAGGAGGTTTGCAGGAATTCTGATGCATGCGACCACGTGCTGGAGGTCTTGAACCTGACGGCCACGGAGGCGGCACTGAAGGGCTTCGAGAAGATCAAGGCCGTGTACCTGGACGCCGTGCTCTTCAGCGTCGAGAACGACTGCCTGACCCCGACCTTCAAGCTGAAGCGCCCCCAACTCCTCAGGAAGTATGAGAAGGAGATCGAGGCGCTGTACAGCAGCCTGGGCTGATGGACGGTGGCACGGCCGTCGTCAGCGCGTTGTCATCGCTCATGGGAGAGTTGGGTTGGCAATGAGTCCGACGGGATGGAGAAGCCATTTGAAGTCAATCTGAGGCGTACTGTTCTGCACTGCGGGAAGAGGGTGAACAATTTCTTTGTGGTTGTACTGTTTTTCGAGCGCCTGGCGGGGGAATTGCTTGAGCGGAAGATTGCTGTGCGATGGGATCGCTGTGGTGGGAGGGGGCGAGTGCGGGCGGAAGTGCTTGAGCACGCTGTTGTGGACAGATGCCTGAGATCGCGTGCTGCTTGCACTGTGAAATCATGTTGGGGCGACGTGGCGTGTTGCCTCACCTGGCGGCCTACCCGGCCGGAATTCTGTGAACTGCAGGGGCGACGTTCCTTGGTTCGCTGGCTACGTGCGGGCTGTGCTTCAGGTGATCGTGAAGGCTGACAATTGCCTGTTTTACTATGGTCCGATGCTGTAACGTGTTAATGGCGATCCACGCTGCTGTTGGAACGCCTCGGGTGGCAGCGTGACATCACAAGGGCCATGAAGGTTCGCTCAGAGTCATTGATCATCGCTCACCTACCCGCTTCATGTGGTGGGACGCACGTGGAGACAAAGGCGAAGTTGCGCTCCGGCAAGGGCCCTGACAGTACAACGGCCGCAGACCCCATCCGAATCATGCTGCTGAAGTTTTGCACGTATGGCAGATGGACTGAAAAGGGCTGCTGCAGTTGAGTGTGCGCAAGGGAGGGCACTATGTCGAATTTGATACGCTGAGCTGCTATTTGACACTAAGCCAAGGCGGAGGGGCGGGGGGGAGGTTGTGATATCGAGAGCAATGTACTAGCCACACAATCGACATGAGGTGAGAAGATGATCAAATCACCGCTGATCAGCAGCAAACAAGTCGCGCTCTGTTCCAGAGCCTCCCGTAAGCGTTCAATCTTCAAGGAGGACTAAGAATGTCTCAATCGACAGCCTCCACGGCCGCCCCTATGGACTCTCATCACTTGGGAGCATCGCATTTAGTAACATTACATTAGAACGACGGCGTGGCGAGCATCCAGGGAGCTCGACATGACAGGCGCATGAATGTATGCCAAAGAGGACGCCGTGCCAAGACGGAAATAAGCATTTACATTCAAGTTTTACACTCCAACACGATCAACGCTGCCCACACAATCTGCCTGCCTATCTACCACTTCGCACGCCCTTCGAGAACTGCTCCCCCAGCGAAGCGTCTGGGAGCTACGTGGAAGAGCAAAAAACGTGAGGGCTGCCCCTTCGCCAATGCCATCCTCGCGCAGATCCCGCCATCCATGCCCATCATTCGCTCTCCCTTGCCCAGAAACCCCCTGTCCACAGGCGCCAGGCAGTCCGTGGGCGCGCCAGCACGACCGGGCAACGGCCGTTCTTGCGACAAAAAGGACAACAGCCCAAAAAACAACAGCAAATCAAAGCAACAACAAAAGCAAACCAACGGAAAAACAGGGGAAAAAAAATGCGAGTGGGCCCCGCGTGCTTGGAGAGGTGCCGCCACACATGCGCGACGCCCGAGGGACGTCAGGGCAACCCGCTTCACACGCAGCCCCGCCCCCAAATCCCAAAGAATTCAACCCCAACTGCAGAAGGAATAAAAATGGGCAACACTTTCGCATCAGCGAAAAGGGGAAGCCAGCAAATGTGCCCCTAATCGCCAAAGATGTTCACGTAGGGAATGTCCATGTTGTGCTTTCCAGGCATGGGCTCTTTGAGGCGAAGGTGAGAGGCGCTGTGCCGGACGTCGTTGTTCAGGAACCTGGATCCGGTGTAAATATCAACCATGGCGTCTTCCTGGGAGTCTGACTCCGTGTGCTGCGTCTGGCACCGGCTGGCGCACCCCGTGCTCCCAGAAGCTTCGGAAGTCGTGCTCCCGGCGTCCGTGCTCAAAAGCGGTGTGGTGGATGGCGTGGAGCACAGGCACAGGCGGCGCTCCAGCAAGGAATGCAGGAATTGGCAATCCTGGAGGTCGGGCCCACGAACGCAGTGTTCACACACATCGCATTTCAGCATTTCGGCATACGGAACCATACCCTGTTATTTCACACTTTCTTTTGGATCCTTTGGGCCGGGAAGATGACAATAGCTTCCCTCCCGGGACGTCAATTTCTGCGTTGCTGATCGCATGCCCCGAAAGACCAGCAGTGTGTTGAAACTCTGTGCTGCCTCCAGTGATCCATAAGAGCAAGTGCAAGGCAACAAGTGCCACTTCCCCGCTTCACATCGCTGCCTATTTGGCAGCCAGCTGCATGTGAGCTCACGCAACCATATAGTCGTCGACATCGACACCAAATGTGCCGAACTGCAGCACTGCTCCCACCTTTTGGCTTGGTTGCCGCTCCTGTTCCGCTTTCATCTCTGCAAGGCTGAGCAGCCCGGAGATTGTGTGGCGGCGACGCCTGTCTGGAATTCCATGGCAGATCACCCCACTCGCTTTCCTGCCCTCCTGCAAGTGAGCACCGCCAACTCCGTCAACACTGCCGCATGCTCCACCATGCTGCTGCTCAAGCAGCAGCCACGCGACTTCAGCTGGCCGCATCAAGCCTGGGCTCGGCACCCAAACAGATACTTGGCACGAGTGGCGCCCTTCATTTATTCTGGAAGACAGCATATTGCACACAACCGGCATCTGTCTTGACGACACTGACTGACACTCTTCCTGCACTTTGGGCTGCAGAAGAACAGTCAGAGGTGCCAATAGCAGTGAGCGGCATCAACAGCATGAAAATCTGTGTCTGTCATCGGGGGTCATTCAGTAGACATGTGTAGTGTAGCTTCGGTGCTTCCCAAAGTGGCGAACATGTGCATACATTACCTTGTCTTCCTTGAGCACATTTGCACCCTGCCGCAACAACACCTGCACCACCTCAACCTGACCATACATAGAGGCGTAGTGCAAAGGTGTGAGCCCAGCCTGCACAAAAAAACACACGGGGGCATTCAGAGGCAAGGCCTCGCACCGATGGTGTTCTATCCATGCGTGTGCAGCCATAGTTCGCCTTTAGTCTTGATCCACTCTTGAACAACATGCCAACAGCCTCCACTTTCCTACCAATATGTGCTCGAAAGACGAAAATCCAAGCTGTTCAAGACAGGTTTTGGTTCCATAAAATGGACAGGTTGGCAAGTTCTCCTCATGTTTAGGCTGTTTCTGTGGCGTGCGCTGGTGACCCCATACCCTTCCTGGAGGCTAGTCTACAAGAGTCCTTGATCAGGAGTAAGGCACCCAGTGCTTGACTTGGTGCCTTTCTGTTTAATTGCCATGTCTCCAATACTTGAGACCGATGGGCCACAGTGATGAGGTCGACGAACGATGCACTTGATATGATTGGGCATGCTCAAAGGAAACTTGTTGCCCGAGACACAAAGACATGTGGACAAACTATTCACACAAGGGGACCAGTGCTTCTCAACATCTTGACTGCTGCACAAGGAGCATCCACAGTGCTTGAAAACGCATTGATGACTCAAGTACTAGACTACCACAACCGCACGCCCTGCTCCATGCAACTACCTCATCCTCAGCTTCCACATCAGCTCCTTTATCCATCAACAGCCTTAGGATTTCGATCCTACCAGCTTGTGCAGCGATGTGAAGGGGCGTGCAGCCCTCCTGGGGCAACACAATAGCAGCAACGCCTGATCATAGCAATTGAGAGCGGAAATTGTAGTTCCAAAGAGCAACTGCAACTTTGCTACACATATTGTCCGTTCCGCTGGCTGCCACCTTGTCGATAACATCGCTTAGCAGGACACACTGGCATGGCGCTGGGATGTACAATGGCGTGTGCAAATTGGGTCATTAGCACAAAGGATTGCCAGCAGCCTGCAATGCAAACTGGTGTCTTCATTTTTCTACCAGGCGCTGACAGTGTTTCCAGATGCACAGTCAACAGGCCAGCACACCAACCTTGTCTTTCTTGCCGATGTTCTTGCCCTTTTGTAGGGCTTTTACAATCGCCTCGTATGCACCATCCCGAGCCATCTGGTGAAGGCCAGGTGGCTTATCCCCCACGTAGAGCCTCAGCATGTCTACAAGAATAACACAAGGAAATGTTCTTTAGAGCCTGCTCAACATTTGACTGTGTATCTAATGAAGTGGACAGTCGAGTGTTTAGGAGCCCTTATTCAGTTCAAACGTGTCAAACATTGCAAAGGCGGCCCATTTTCACACGGAATAATGCAACGCCCACAAACGCTGGAGTCTCAAACGCATAGGTCCTCTGCGCAGCGGCTTCGTGCCACAGCAAGTACATTGCTTACGTCCTTTTCCTTGGCACGAATGCGGGAGTTGCACATGTTGTTATTGCTTCACGTGTGCCTTGCACTGTCCAAGAGATATTTTTCGTTGGGAGCTCTTTTCTGGCTGGCAGCATCGCCAGGCGTCCCCGAACTGGCGCGAGGGCAGCGATTGCCACCTCGTGTGGCCAAAGGCATCAGCCCCGATTCGCGACACGAACAGTCCATTTCAACGCACAGCCGACAGCTCATTCCTTGCGGACTCGGAGCACAGGGCAACGCGGCTCCAGGATTGCCAGCTGCAATCCTGCCAGCGTGGCATGGAGGAACCGCGGGGGCTGAATCTAAACAACGAAGCGATTCCCCAGTCGTCCTGAAGTTTGTTGGATTAGACCGGGTTGGGCTGGATCCTAGGGTGTGGGCGGCGGAACGACGAGTTGCGCCCAAAGACGATGAGGGCCAACAGGTGCGCCCAAACCCAAACCTGCCAGCCTAAGGTTCGAGACCGGGCCCCGCGCGCCGAGAATTTCACCAAGGCCCGACGCCCCTGAGCACTGAGGGCCCACCTACAGGTGCGCCGCCGCCCGTCCAAGCCTCCCCATGCCAGGCCCTACCCTCCGCCTCGCCTGCCCCGCTCACCAGGAGCCCCAAAACGGGATGAGCCGAACGCGACCGCCGCAGTCTCGGCGTCACCCATCACACACACACGCACACACAACCGGGGCCCGTACTTTGCACCAAAGCCTCCGGGACCCAGTGCAGGTCGACAGCTGACGTAATACGTAAGGATCTTGGCCACCGAGTGAGACATGTGCGGGCGCGCCTTTCGAGGGGAAGGGGGGTTGGCATCCGCGCTGGGCGGGCCTGTGGCCACGACTGCTGGCGGGGTGGCCCAAGCGACCGCGATGGCCCTTCAGTCAGGGGGGCGGGGGGCGTCAGGGGCGCTCAGCGGTCTCTCCGGGCTCCCAGCAGGCCACCCGGCACAGGCCGGCGACGGCGCCGCGCATCAGGCCGGCTGGCGGTGGCGGAGGCGGTGGGACCGAGGCGCCGCTTGAGGTAGCCGGCCTCAATCGTGCCTCGGCTGGGACGGGAATCACAGGGAAGGTCAAGAGCACCGGGCGTCGGATGGACCGGTCGCAGGAAGCCCCGCCCGGGGCGCCACGCGGCGACCTCCCTGAGCCCTGCGGTCCCGGCGGCTGCGGCACGCGCTTCGCGCAGCCGTGGCGTGATGTTGCATTGCCCCGCCCTCGCCACCCAGCTACCCCACACACACCGGCAGCCACCACCACCGTACATACGCGCGAGCGCACCCCACCACCCGGAGTCCAATCCGGCTCGCGACCTTCGGCCACCACGAGCCGGTCGCAAGAAAAGCGCGAGGGAGCCACAGCGAGAGCTCCGCGCCCGTGGACGGCGCACCGCCAAAGACGTCGCCCTCCAAAGAGACCTCGGCACGCCTGGAAAAGGTCACCGACGATATCGATGCGTTCAGGCCGGCATCCCGGCCATCGCCATCAAACCGCGGCCGAAGGGGAGGGGAGGGAGCTCACCCGGCCCCGCTCGTCCGCCAGGCGCCCTGTCTGCGCCGCACCCGCGCCTGTACATCGTCCAACGGGGCCCGCGGCCAAGCCTTTCCCCGATGCCTTGCTCCTCCTCTCGGCAGAGCGATGCAGCCCTCCCGCCTTTTGAGCCGCTCCGCACGCTTACAGTCCGACGCCAGCTCGCCAGAGTAAAATTCTCCCTGCCGTTGCGCGAACAAAAGACGGGAGTGGCTGGGCTGATAGCGCTTGCGCGCGTTTTCCTGATCGCTCAGCGGCCCGCCAGTTCCGCGCCCACAAAAGGCGCAGGCCGGACGGCGCGTGGCGCGCCCCAGTACAGGCCCTGGGCCCCGAATGCGGGGCCCAATGGGACGCGAGGCGTGACGCCTCGCGGTAACACACGTAATACGGGCGGGCGCCCCCGCGCCAGGGCGGGGATGTGCACATGTAGTGCATAAAAACAGCCACCCCGCAGAATGGCCGCACGCCCAGTGCGTAACATGTACTGGGCACGGGGATTCTGCGGGGCGGCTCTTGTGAGGGGAACGCGCGCCGTGCCCTTGATTAAGCGCCCTCTCGCGCCGCAGCGACGCGGGTGGCGACTGCCCTCGCCGGAGGTACCCCACGAGGTGGGGCTTTGATGTTGACTGGCACCGGTGGCAGCGTGCACGTGCATCCGCGGCTCGACCCCTCCTACTCCAACGGTCGCAACATGAGCTCCGCCCGTACCGGCCCGTACCGGCCTGCGAAGCAATGCAGAAGCCGCCTGGGGCCGTCCCACCGCTCTGGCCCGACGCTGGGGGGGAGATTCCTAGAACCCTCCCGTGAGCCATCCTCGGCCTGGTTCAACACCACGTCTCCGCGCGCTCACCGCTGCCAACGTTGGCACACACGGCGGCTGCTTTTCGGAGAGAACTGTCGGCGCCAGATTGGATGGCGGCAGGCCCGTCGGTCAGTTTTCTATTGTCTTAATCGAGTCGCCGTCGCCCTGCAAGTTGCAAGGCATGAGTTCAGCGTCCCGCCGACTTCCTCCCCGCTCCCCCTCCTGGGGAGGATTTCCTCCACCTAACCTATCCTACAAGTTCTTCAGAACGAGCAGGATTGTGTCAGCACCATACGTTTCAATGACTTCAAGTGCATCGCATACCAAATGCGGCTTCATGACGTCACCCCTCCCTTGCGCATGTGTCGCAAAATCCCACAAGAAACGTCACCCTCATGGATGCCCAGACAGGATACATTGTTGGCCCTTTGGGAATGCGCTAATGCCACCGAATTAATGTCCAACACAAAAGCAACATTAATGCCGAAGTCAGCGCCGCGCATCATTCGATAACAGAAGCATCAATCGATGTGTGCAACAGACTTGTATTGCCCGGAGCGTCGTGTGTACAAACATGGTAACAATTCGCGCATTGGCGAGAGCATGTACCTGCTCGTGGGGAGAGGCACATATATTAGAGAGCAGTGCGCCCAGCAAGCGCAAAACTTGTGTGCGTGCACCATTCCGGAATTATTATTCGGCCACGGAAACTGGGACTTCTTCCAGGATAAGCCATGGAAGCCGACGGCGCTTGCGTGCTGCGATGGGCATGTTTTAATACTCTGCGCCTTGCATCCAGATCCCCCCCAGCCACCTCTGAACAATCCCCTCAGGATTGTCTTCACCGCCGTGCAGCTCCGACCCCCTCCGCAGAGTCCCATGGGTTCCCATGGGCTGAACCGACTACCAACCAACCATGGTTGGTAGTGGCCACTGGGGACAGCGGTACTGAAACCGCGGTGAATCGCCTGGTAGGCGATTTGTTCCCATTGTGATAGGGATCAGGTTTTAACACTTGAGTTAAATGCACGATTTAGTCCGGTGTTGGACACAATTTGGACACAGATAGGAGCTTGTGAAACGGGCTATTTCGGTAGTGACCGGTGAGAGGGTTTTCCAGATTCTTGAAAGATTTACTTTCTGGCGACTGCCTGTCGTTGAGAATTGAAACATGACAAGCCAAGCGCTGCATCATTTCCTTTTCAGCCGACCGACTAGCTGACTTCCCGCATTTTGGTGCACAGGCTCCGACGCCTGCGCCTCGCTGGCGAGAAGCAAAGCGGAAAATTGAAACACTCAGCCCCTCGACGTCAACACCGCGACGCGTGCCCTCAGACAGCCAAGTCAATCCACGTCACTCACAGCCCAGTGGTCCCTCAGCCCCATGCACATTGTCGAAACAAGTCTGGCACACGCGCCCCGGCTCTAAAATTTCGACCCAACCCTACGCTCTTGCCATCCATCTTCTAGAATATACGCCAAACTCCATTCCACACCGATACCAGGCAGCGCCCGAGCTCCCGAGTGTCCCCACGGTCAACAATCCTACCCCTTGCTTAAGCCGCACAAGATTTCCCAGAGTGCTTCTTTCCCAAGTGGCGGGGCGTGGAACTTTCTTTGCGAGCGACGGTGCCACCCATCCCCATTCGGTCCAATGCATCCCTACGCCTTTCCTACAGCCCACTAAAATTTCCGAGGACGCTTCCTTCCAAGTGGCGGGGTGCGGAACATTCCTAGCGAACAACGGAGCCAGCCATGCCCATTCGGTCCAGTGCGTCCCTGTGCCTTTCCTAAAGCCCACTAAAATATCCAAGACGCTACTCTCCAAAGTGGCGGAATGCGGAGCTTCCTAACGAACAACGGAGCAAGCCATGCCCATTCGGAAAAATGCGTCCCGCCCACAATCCCAGATTGGCCTGCGCTGCCCCACACGCTTCAAGCGGACCTCCTCGCGCCCGGCGGCTTAGGCTGGGCGGGTGGGTGGCAGTGCAGCCCCTCGTAGGTGGAGAGCAGCACCGTGGGGTCGTCGGGCGACCGCTCGACCTGCTTGCGGCAGGGACAGCCGGGGAAGGTGCACTTGTAGTAGCTGCGCGGATGGACGTTGCACTTGACGGACTTCTGGCCGTACTTGCGCCATCTGCGCACAGCGGTGGAGGCGATGCAGTGAGAGACGCCGGCAGCGCCGCAATGGAAAGCAGTGATACTCCAGAAGTGCAATGGAACGCCAGCGCTATGAAACGGGAAAATTTTGTCCAATTAGACAGTGCTGCGATGATCAATGCACCGAATGCTTCAATTGCGCAATTGTTGGGAGCCCCGGAACCGATGATCGGGGAATCGGGCTTCAGTTGAGTCGACGGCGAGCTCCTGAACGTGGCTAGGCCTGTGGTGCTCGAATCGCTTGCACAAGTTCAGGTTAAGCTTAGATCTAATTGAATTTCTGTATTGGCTACTTACTGGCAAATCCCAGATCGCCTTTTTTTCTCAAATATACGATGCGCAAATGAGCGCACAGCTCTTCCAAATTGGCAAACACGATGCACGAAACAAATCCGCGATGCTCGGAGCGCTGAGTTGGTAATGGCTGTCGAATTGGTGCTACTTTGAGCACTGTTCTGTGCATGTTTGACATCGATTCCGGGCAGCTTTTCGGCGGCAAGCACCCCCGTTGGCTGCAGTTCCGGTGCCGCCGTCCATCTCCCTCTTCTCCAAGGTCCGGCCCTCGAGCGCCGGCAGGCAGTTTACCATAATGCGTTACTTATTCCATCCTTGAGTGGGGCTCCTGGAAGCGCCTGTTGATGCAGCAACCGCCTCAATGGACCAACGTGACCTGAGCTCGATTGAATTGGGTTCCATTCAGTCACGATGGAATCTAATTTCATTTGGTCGAAGCGATGGTCTTGCTGCCATTATTTCACCGCTGGCGAACCTCCCACCTGTATCCGTCCTCCAGGCTCGTCATCTGCACTGTGATCCTCTCCGACCCGCTGTGTGCGCCGGAGCCCGCTGGGCGCACCACCACCTCCTTGCCCACCAAGATGGACGGCTGCATGGGCGGGTACCACTTCTGCACCTTGCCGCCGCCGCCCTCCTTGCCCCCCTCGCTGTCATACCCCCTCGCGCACTTCCCCCCCGAGAAGGACTTCACGCCAAAGGGCTGCTGGTAGCCGGCCATGTAGGGCATGCCGTAAGCGGCCGCGGACGGCATGGACATCATGGGAGGGGTCATCGGCCTGGCGCCGACGAAACCTGCCTGGCTCTGGTACACGTAATCGGCGTAGGCAGAGCCGTCGTCGTAGCTCGCACCGCTGGGATGGGAATTGTAGAATCCGTTGGCCGCCTCGTCCTCCATGTCGGCGTACATCTCCTGGCCGTAGGGCGGGTGGTACGGCGGGCCGGGATGGTAGGCGGGCATGGGGCTGTACTGCTCCACCCATGGCGTGTTTGGCGGAATGGGGGGGTTCATGGCGTAGGGCGTGGGGATCATGGCCCAGGCGGCCCCGGCGGCCATGGCGTCGCGCACCTCTGGACGGATCAGTCAGGTGGAATTACTGTGCCCGGTCATGAGGCATGCCAACGTCGATGTTCGGTTTCATTTGGTGAGTCGTTGGATCAGTTCCTTACTGGGTCATAGCGCCTTGAGCTGGGCGAAGTTGAGCTGTGCTGAGGCGCATTGGGCGACATGAATGCGGCATCGAATTCGGCGATTTGAGGGAATCGAATGAACGACTTCCGTGCCCGCATCATTCTATTCCAACCACAGATTTCATAGGAAGGTCCCGCCCACAGAGGTGCACCAAGCGTACAGGAGGCCATATTCGCCCTTTCGCGCCGCTGCTTGTCATCGCCAAGGTCAGCGCCATGCCGCGCGATCATAAATCACGCAAAGCGGAGCTCAGCTCCCACTTGGTGCATAGAGTTTCTGCCTATACATGTCTGTTCCTTCAAAGCTGGTAACTGCAAAACAGCACTTGCGTTGCAGCGGATGAGAGTCCCTCACCTCCGTACTGGGCCTCCTCCATGTCGGACTCGTAGGGCCGGTATTGCATTGCGCCCGTGCCGTTGGATTCGCTGTGCAGGGGCGCGTCGCCGCTTGGCTTGCTTTGGAATTCCGATCCCGCCGCCGCTGACTCCATTGCCAATGAGAGGCGGCGAAAAGCCGGGGCTAATTTTCCTGGAGACCTGCAGCGGTACATGGCACACGGTGGAAGACTGCTTGCCTGCTGCCGGTCACAGGGGTCCAATTGTTCCGCAGGTGCGTGAGCTACCGTGTGGCGACCCATTGCTCATGTGCCTTCGTTGTCCCTGGCAATGGAAGGGCTGATTTGCTGAGCACGCTTAGGTGGCCCGAGCGTGGGAAACGCCAATGTCATTTGGAAACTTACATTCGAGGCCAGGCTTGGTTTTGACGTTTACATTTACATTTTTACTTTTACGTTTTTACACGTAAAAACGTAAATTTGCAAAAGGGGCTATTTTTACGGCTATTTTAACGTTTTACGGCTCCCTGGGACACCCATGTTACACGATGAAAGTTGCGTACACTGATTAGTCCTGCACCATCTCCAGCATCCGCAACACAATGTCCACCCCGCCCTTGGCAAGGGCGATAATAGCATTTGACAAAAACTCGTTTCCTGCCCCTTCCAGGGCATCTGGCTGCCACTTTCCGGACTCTGGCAATGTGTGTGTACTGTCCTTATGTACACCGGGCAGTTTTTACGTTGTATTTACGCATTTTTACGCATTTTTGCGCGTAAAAACGTAAAAATCATTTTTACGCATAAAAACGTAAACATGATCAGTTTTTCTGGTGTTAAAAGCAAGCCTGTTCGAGGCAACGCGTCTTCTATGTTGGAAAGTGGTAATGAGGCCACCAGTCGGGGCAACGACAGCGCCGCCATGCAGCAGGGACAACGAGGCCTTCTGGACCTGGCTCAATCAGATTGGTCCACTGCGGTAAAAAGGGAGGGAAGAACCTCTGGAGAATAGTGGCACGCAATGGCCAGCTCATAAATATAGATATAGGGATGATATATGAATGGGTGGTTGCAAATGTTGGTCCATCCTCAACACGGTTTGAACTGCTAGTACCAGATTTCGTACAATCGTATTCACAAATATGTTGCACATTGACACCTCGGCCTCTCCGCACTAATTGCAACACTGTCAGCTGCTCCCGGTTTCGAGACCACACTGTTGTGTCAATCAATTGAGCTGAATACGAGAACGCAATCCGATTGCGTTATGCCCGATTCGGGCATTGTCGCGAAAACCATGCCCAACTCCAACTTCGTTATTGACTACCACTGAAGCGGGGGACCCCCATTCAGTGCACTCCGAAGCAAAGGCACTTCCCTTGGGGCGCGTGACTGGGCTGCCACCCTGGCGCCCTCCCCGGTCCCCCACGGTGTGCCCGTTTTCCGGGCCCTGTGAAAGCGCAGCGGCTTGTCCGCCAGCTTCTCGCCAACCGGTCGTCGCGGCCGCCGCGCGCCGCGGCGCCGGCCCCCCACGGTCAACCGCGACCTCTTGACCCCCCGGGCCCCCCTTTCGCCACTCCGCACCAGCCCGAAACCCCTCCGGAGGGGGGGATTCCACGGACGAGGGGTGTGTGTGTCATGGGTGGCCATGCCGACAGGCGGGAATTGGCGCCAAACTCCAAGCGACGGATGCGCCGTCGGGTGGCAGCGTTCAACGTGGCGGAAACGATGTGGGGATCGGCGCCGGGGCGGTCGCCCTGTGGCGGCGCGGCCTGACGCCGGGGAGGAGTGGAGCGGTGGGGCATCGTTGGAAAAAAAACCCGGCTGGGCGGGTGGGCGTGTGGCATCCGATTGGCAGCCGGCGGGATGAACAGAAACGCGGACGAGCGCTGTGGGGATCGCTTCCCCCTCTGGCCGCGCGCCCCTCCCGCTCAACCTCCGATCGCCCCGCGGCGCCCGCCGGCCAGTCGAACAATCTATACGCGCTTGGGCCGCGGGGCGGCAACTGATGCCGCATGCATCACTGCCCGCCGTTCCGTCGCGACCAGAACCTGCGATCGCGACCGCCCCCGTCTAGCATCCGCCACTCTCTTCGTCCCCGTGCTGCTCAACGGACCGACTTCAACGGCGTGTCGAAGGTCAGCGATCAATACTCAACGACCGTCAGCCAACAGCTTGCGCGGGCGCGAAACCGCTGCTCTCCCCCCTCCGGCTCGCTGCTTCCCCCCCGGGCCAATCTGGCACGGCGGATCCCGCCGTCAATCACCTCAATTCCCACCGGGCGCATCCCAGGGCGATGTCCGTACAATCATCCCAACGGCACCCTGGACAGACGGCGCCCCGAAGACGATCGCCGCCCCCGCGCGTCCAGCGCGCCAGGGCCCAACCGGCGTGATCGCGGCAATCGATCCCGCCCGCCTTCCACTCAAAGCGCCTCCAGGCACCCGCGGCGCATGCTGTGATGGCCGAAGGGACTCCGGTGCGGACCGTCCAAAAGTCAGCCCGCGCCTTTTGGCCCTTCTCGGCCGGCCACCTAATTGAGCGAATCCGATCCAAGGGATGGTTCAGTGGGGGATGGCGCCCAGGGGCGGGCATCGCGGCGCTCGAGAGCGTTGGGGCTCTCACCTGTGGGGAGGGGGTGAAAAGCTTGGCCTTGGAGCGGCAAGGAGGGGGGCGCGGTGGGTCGCGTGGAGAAGTCCGCGCGGTCGTCAGAAGAGCTGGGAGGGTGTCCAGGTGGGGTGGGGTGAGGGGGGCTCAGGCGTCGGTGCCGTATGTAGGGGAAGATTTATGGGCCGGAAGGACGGCAGTTTCTGGCAGGCTGGGCCCCGCACCCCGCGGGGGAAAAAACCGGCGCCTTGAGGCCCCCTGACCGGCACATTATTACTTCCATAGGCAAATTCGGCAGAATCTTATCGTCATCGCCGCGGGGTTAGGTCCTAGTAGCGATGGTGGTCAAATTCCGCCGAATCTGGTGATTGGATTAATCTCTCTCCCCCCCCCCCCAAAAAAAAAGAGGGGGTGAGATTCGTGAAGTGCATGCAATCGAGACTGCATCCCTACTTTTTATCCCAACGTTTAAGGGAGATACAAGTGGGAAGCCCAGGGACAAGTCAGAGCGCTCACACATTGGAGTTTCATGTAGTGTCAACGTGGCATGTTCGGTGGTGTTTGTCCGGTGGCCACAAGCAAAGCCATCCTAGCAAATGCGACTAGAAATACAGAGTAAAAAACAAGCTCAAAAACACCCAGAAAATACAACCAAATAAGTGCAAGAACAAAGTGAGCATCCAGAAATTATCGAGAAGAAATGCAACAACAAAGAGAGGACAAAAACACCCAGAAAATAGGAGTAGAATGTACAAAAACTTAAGCCAAACAAACCCCCCAAAAATGTGAACAGAATGGGTAGAACAAAAGTCGTCAAAGCCAATGGCCCCAAGCTGCAAATTCATTTGGGCCAAAACACTGATTGCAGCCGAAAAGCAGGGGGGTTGGGTATTCTTGTGCCTAGCTTTCGGATCCATAGGCATTGAGACGCCGAGACAAGGTGACAAAGAAGAAAAAATAGAAGCGTTTGTACACCCCTTTATTTCTTGCTCTTCTATCTGCAATTACTAATAGCAACCTGATATATTGAATATTCGTAATTTATTGTTTGTTATTTGCTCAATTTTTTGCTGCTCGCATTTCGCCTTAGAAACCGTCTCCTCGGCTGCAGCGTGAGGCAAGGATTATCCCTAGTTTACCTCTGGCGATTATGAGCACAGGCTCTCGACGGTCCCCCAAAGAGTGCAAACCCCGAGGTGCTTCAAAGCACATGCGCTGCCATTCCCCAAGACCATTTTAAAAGACTTGTGGACGTTTCTATGGCCCCTAGCATTAAATCTCGCCAAATTTGATGAGCAGCTGGAAAATAGCACAGGGTCGCCGACGGGTAAGCTGACACACGATGACATCATTTTTCTTGGTGCCTGTGCCCTCCTTTATCCTTGGAAGTGCCTCACAGGGTTCGAAAACACAGAAACGGATTGGAGAATAGCTGGTGCTAGGTGTGTGCTCATGCCACCAGGTTTGGTTTTTACATTTATGTTTAGGGTTTTGCGTGAGCGTTTTGTATGTGTAAAAATGTAAATTTGCAAAAGAGGCTACTTTTGGGTTTGTTTTTAATTTTTGCGGCTCGTTGGACACCCATATTATACAATAAAAGTTGTGCACAATGGTCAGTCTTTCACCATCTCCAGCACCCGCAATACAGTGGCCATCTCTCTTTCGGCAAGGGCAATGACGGCATGGAGCAAAACTTCATTTACTACCCCTTCCAGTGCGTCTGACTGCCACTTCCCGGACTCTCCATGTTTGTATGTTGTTGCGCGGCAGCGCGCAACAGGGGGTGAGAGAGCGTGCCGGTGCGGGCGCTCGAAGGCCATTAAGCTGGGACCCAGCACCGGACCCCAAGTACTACGTACTTGGGGCCACACCCGAGCGCCGGTACCTGGGGGTACCCCAGGTACCGGTGGCCACCGCCCTAGTGCCGGTCTAAGCACTCTAACCCCTACACTATCGTAACTGTAGCCCTCTTGGGCCGGTTACTGTAGGGGAGTTGTCGATACCCCCGGGTACCGGTTAGTGCGGTACATCACTCCCCCCCCCCCCCCTTTAGTCGCGACCCGCGACGTCAGACCAGAAGCTGGCAAGCCGACACAAGAAGCGGGGGGTACGGGGGGAGGGGAAACGTCGAGAGCCCGCCGAAGGGACGGGGGACGAAGGGAGAGGCGGGGGCGACGAACGCCATCGAGGAGGTGAGGCGGAACAAAGATGGAGGGCCACGAGAAAATCCCAGGGAGACGGTGGGATGTGGCAGCGAAGGGGAGCGCCCCCGCAACAATATAATATAATCAAATGGGATGGGGCCATGGATGCCGAATGCGGACATCGGCGGCAGGATAGGTGAGACCGCGGAGAAACTCCCGGCGGGGAAACGGCCAGGCAGAAGATACAACTGGACCCCGGTAAGAACGGGGCTGGGAGAGGCACACCAGAGGGGGAGGCCCGCCGAAGCTGCCCCCCCAAAATGGGTAAGAGGCGTAACAAGGGGCAATGCACAAGGAAGGGGGTGACCTGTGCAATGTAGCGCCCCTCGGATGGTCCATGAAAAATCCGCCATCGCGTGCCTCTAGACCCGTACCAAGCCATGGGAGGCCACGCTGGCACCCTATAGGGGCCGCAGTAGTACCCAAGGCGCGCCGAAAACCCCTGGGCGGTCAGGCAGGGGAGGGCAAGGAAAAGAGGGGAAGAATGGCCCCATACTACCCCCACAGGGGGAAGAGCAAGCATCCCGCAGAGCCAACCCGATCAGAAGAGTGAACCCGCGAGCATCCTGTAAATGTCCCCCGGCCCGGAGACCAGCGGGGAAGGCGGAGCAGGCTCATCCAGCCGGAGACAAGGGCTGCAAAACAAGGCACAGAAAGAGGAGGCTCAAGAGGAGCATGTGGACCAGCCAAGGGCTAGGTCGAAGACAACGGAGGGCGCCGAAGCGGCGGCTGAAATGCCTCCGTAGGAGAGCGAATGAGCGAAGGGTCCTGCTGAGCCTGAAGCGCAAAGCGCTGTAAGGCTTCCTCACAGTGGGTGAGATTACGGAGAGGCTCCCAGGAGTTGTGGCTCATGTCATAACCCTTCCATTTAACCAAGTAGTAGGGCTGACTGGTCCGACCACGGCGGACAACGGTCTTCTGGAGGAGGGCCTCGACCTCGTACTCGAGCTCCTCATCCAAAAGGACAGGAGGAGGGGGGGGAGGCAACACCGAATGGCCCTGGATATACCGGCGAAGCAGGGAGACATGGAAAACAGGGTGCAACCGGCGCAGGGCGACAGGCAGATCTAGCCGGAAAGCAACGGGATTAATGCGGGCCTGAATCCGAAATGGGCCCAGCCACTTGGGCAAAAGTTTCTTGGTACCGGGGTGTTTCAAGTGGAGATTCTGGGTGGACAAAAGCACCAGATCCCCCACTTGAAACGACTCGGCTTTCCGGCAAAGATCTGCCCAGTGCTTCATGCGCTGTTGGGCATTCTGCAAACATTGCTTGGCGCGGCGTAACGCGGAGGCCCGATCCTGGAGGAAGGCAGGCACACCGGGGATCTGAGGCAGGTGGGCTTGAGCCCAGGCCTTGGCGGTTCGACGCAGGGGACCGCGGCCATTGCTGCGAAGGGGCAGCGAGGTGCGCTGTTTGAGGGGCAGCGACTGAGAAAAAGGGGTCTGAGGGTGGCGCCCATAATTGAGAAAGAAGGGGGAGAAACCTGTGCTCTCTTGTTTCGCATTGTTGATGGCGAACTCAGCGCAAGAGAGGAGGCGATCCCAATCAGTATGGGCAGCCCCAATATACCGCCGCAACATGTCCTCCAAGGTGCGGTTTGTGCGCTCCGTCTGCCCATCCGTCTGGGGGTGATAGGCAGAGGAGAGGTGAGACTGCACGCCAAGGCGGGACAATAAGGCCTGCCAGAAGGCCGAAGTAAACTGAGGGCCCCGATCGGAGATGATGGAGTCGGGAATCCCATGGTAACGGTGAACCCGCTCCATGAAGATGTCGGCTAAGCCAGCAGCGTCAATCACGCTGTGCGTGGGCTCGATATGGACCATTTTGGTTAAGCGATCCACAAAAACGACGATGGCGTTGTAGTGAGGGAAAGAGGAGGTACGCGGGAGGTGTACAATCAGGTCCATGGAAACGCTGGCCCACTCGTGAGCCGGGATGGGGAGCGGCTGCAATTCCCCCGTGGAGGGACCGGCACGAGGCTTGGAGACCTGGCAGGTATGACACCCGGCCACGAACGCCGCAATGTCGCGACGGCTGTGAGGCCAATAATAATAACGGTGAATGAAATCAACCGTCTTCGTCTCCCCAAAATGGCCGGCATAGGAGGGGCAGTGACCTGCCTCCATGATGCGCAACCGCATAGAAGGAGGCACGAAGACCTGATCGCCGTGGTACCAAAGGGCGCCATGGCGTACCAATCGATGGCGAGCGGCATCACGCTGCAGATCCGCGTACTCCGCACAGGCGGTCGCCAGGTCCTGAGCGAGGCCGGAGAGACGCTGGCCGGTGCGGGAGGGCTGAGACAGAGCCGCAATGAATGCAACCGGAGGGGGCGTGGCCGGGGTGGGCGCAGAGGACGACGCGGGTAGAGCCGCGGAATCGTCAGTGGGATCAAGGGCCGGATGCCGACTCAAGGGGTCGGCGCAGTTGATTCGGCCCGGGCGATATTCCCAGGCAAAATCGAACTGCTGCAGGAACTCCGACCAGCGAGCCTGGCGGGAGCTGAGGTGTACCTGGGACTTTAGATACGTCAAGGGACAATGGTCCGTGACGACCCGAAAAGAGGCGCCCTCCAAAAAGCAACGCCACACACGAAGGGCGTGGACGACCGCCAGAAGCTCGCGTTCAGTGGCGGAGTAATTAACCTCCGCCTTCCCGAGCTTACGGGACTCAAACGCGATGGGTTGCCCATCCTGGAGGAGGGCAGCCCCAAGCGCATAGCCCGAGGCATCCGCAACCACCTCAAACGGCTGGGAGAACACAGGCATGCGGAGAAGGGGGGCCGAAGTGAGGGCGTCCTTGACCCAATCAAAAGCCGTCTGCTCAGGCTCACCCCACTGGAAAGCGTGTTTGTCCCGGGTGAGGGCGACCAAGGGACCCACCATGTGGGAAAACCCCCGAAGGAATTTGCGGAAATAATTGGCAAGCCCAAGGAATTGGCGGACCTGGCGGGGGGTCCGAGGGCGAGGCCAGTCACGAACAGCTGCGACCTTGGCGGGATTCACCCGGATCCCATCAGCAGAGACAATGTGACCCAGGTACTGAATGGAGGCGGCGTTGAAGCGACACTTCTCCAAGCGGGCGACGAGCTGATGCTCGCGCAACTTCTCCAAGACCTGGGTCAGGTGGAGCTCGTGCTCCTCAGCGGAGCGGGAGAAGACGAGGATGTCGTCCAAGTAAACCAGGACGAACTGGCCCAAATAGGGGCCAAAAATGCGGTTCATCATGGATTGGAAAACCGCGGGGGCGTTCGTGAGACCGAACGGGAGGACCCGAAACTCATAGCTGCCGAAGGGGGTCTTAAAGGCCGTCTTCGGACAGTCGGTGTCCTGAATGCGGACCTGGTAATAGCCCTGCATCAGGTCAAGGGAGGAGAAGACCCGGGCCCCAGCAAGCATGTTCAACATGTCGTCGATCCGGGGGATCGGGTAACGGTTATGGACCGTCAGCTTGTTTAGTGCGCGGTAATCGACGCACATGCGGAGCGTCCCATTCGCCTTACGAACAAAAAGGACCGGGAAGCCCCAGGGGCTGGTGCTGGGGCGAATGAGCTGGCGCTCGACCAGGTACTGAAGTTGGGCTTTCATCTCCTCGAGCTCAGGGCGCGAGTAGCGAAACATGGCCCGGTTGACGGGGGCCGCATCCTCAACCAAGGGAATAGCGACGTCCTCCGGACGACGGGGGGGGAGGCCAGGCAGCGCATCCTTAAAGACCTCAGGATAGCGATCCAAGATATGCTGGATGCGCACGGGATCAGCCTGGTCAGAGGAGGCAGGCGGGGCAATGATCGGGTCCGCCCCCGCCGTGTCGGGGGCGTCGGGCTCCGGATCCAGCGGATCAGTGGGGCGCAGGACCGCCAGAAAGGTCGCGCAGCGCTTCCGCAGAGCCCGCTTGGTCTGAAGGTAGTTCAACAACGGGGGCGGGGGGGCCAAAGCGGTCGGAACGGCGGCCGAGCCCGAGGGGGAAGAGGGGGGGCTAGGAACCCGGGAGGGAGCCGAGGCAGAAGCCATCTGAAGGGTGATGAAGCGATCATGGATGTCATCACGCAGGATGATAGACCGAGCGCCATAGTCGATCGTCGCACGACGGCGGAGAAGCCAACCGTCGCCAAGGATCAGATCAATGCCGGGGGTCATCTGGAGGACGACACAACGCAACCGTTCCCGATAGGCCTTGATCTGAACGGTGATCACCGCCTCCCCGACGATGGGAGCAGTGTGGCCAGAAGCCACCTGCACCTCGACGCCGGCGAGAGGGGTATAAGAAATCCCGTTCTGGACGCAGAATTGCTGCGAGAGGTAATGGGTACCTTGGGCGCCGGTGTCAAGGAGGCACTGAGCAGGAGCGCCGGAAAGGCGGCCCGGAAGACAAAGGGCCAAGCGGCCCTCATCAGTTTGGCGGGCAGAACAGATGGCGGGCCGAGGGGGGTCATAGAAGACATTCACCCCCCAAGGAATGCCCGGAAGAGGGGTGCGGGAGCCATCCGTACACGGGGCGGTAAAAAGGGGTGTCCCCTGCGCGTACTGAGCTACCAACTGCATGCCACGAAGACCCGGGTGCGCGGCCTTGCGCCAAGCCGGCACCAAGATACAGGCACTGGTGTCGTGAGGGGAGCGCGCCTTCTCGGCAAGGTAGTGATCAATGAATTCGTCCATGCGGCTGAACGGGGGGTTGAGCCAAACATGGTGGCCCGCCAGAGACTCGCGGAGGAAATCCCGAGTGGGGGAACAGAAGTTGGGGACCAGGGCATTACGACCCAGGGGATCAGCACAGGCGTCAAGTGTAAAGGGACGGCCTACGCGCTGAGCAATGCGCACAAACTCAGGACGCAAAATGGCGCGATCCTCGCGATTCCACCAATCGCGGCGAGGCAGAGAAGGCCCGGGCGAGGGAGCCGAGCTCGAAACGGGAGGCGGGTGAGGCGAGGAAGGCCGGGCCACACAACCCGAGCGGGGACGGCCGTGGGTGAGGAGATCCGATTGGATCAAGCGCCAAGGCCGAGGAGCGGCCGCGGGGGGCGCGCCGGGGACGATCGCCGTGAGGAGAGGCAGATCGCGTAAGACGGCAGGAAACCGTGGGTGACCGGAGCCCGAAGGCTCGGCACCAGGAGACGGTGGCAAGGGGACACCTAGCGGTGCAAGAGGGGACGAGAGGCCAGAACCCGGAGGACCCAAGGGGGAGGGGAGCCCCAAAGGTGAGCGGGGGGCCAAAAGAGGAAGCGATCCCGGTGCGACAGGGGGATCAACAGTGCCCGCAGAGATGGTCGCGAAGGAAGAGAGCGGGATCAAACGCGACACCGAGGCGGGGGGCGGGAGAGAGGGCGCCGGAACGGCGAGAGACGGAGAGGGAGACACGGAACAGGAAGAAAGAGGAGGCAGGGGAGGCAGGGGGGGGAGCGAAAAGGAAGGGAGCTCCCCCCGAGAATCCACATCAGAACAGCAGGGCAAGAGAGGATGGCCAGGCACTCCCGAGGACAAGGCAGACAAAAGGGGAGCAGGAGGCGACCCCTCACCCAAAGTGGGTGCCACAAGCCGGAGCGGGACAGCCAAACGAGAGCACCACGGGGAAAAGGCAGGGAGACTCACCAGCCAATCAGGAGGGGGCAAGCGGCGACGGCGATCCCGCTGGAAGGCGCAGTGAGGTGGATCACTCCTCCTGCGGGGCTGGGTGTACTCCTCCCAGCACCAGACGCAGGCGCCATGTGGTCCACGGGCGCGGGTGGCCATCCAGAGGGCGTGGGGGAGGCGACCAGCCAGAGGCACCCCCTCAGCCGGATCGGCAGGCGGAAGGTCGGATCCCCGGCGGCTGCGAACCGGAGGGCGGGAAGGATCCGCCCCATCAAAGGAGCGCTTACGCCCCGTGAGGAATCGATCACCTGGACGATCACGCACGGCCAAGGAGCGAGAGGAACCAGCACGACTGGGAATGCGGCCAAGGGCAGGATCGTGATGAATGAACGACCACAAGAGCTGCCTGAACTGCTGGTGCGAGTGCGCCCCCCAAGCCTGACCCGCGGGATCGGCTAGCAAACGCGTGCGGAGCGACTCAGGCAAGCCGCTGTAAACCCAAAAGACCCGGTCGATCTCCGGGACAGCAGCCCCCGCGGCGCCCCGCTCACCGAACAGCGTGTCCATGCGGGTGAGGAACTCAAAGACAGTGGCGGGGGGGTGAGCGGCCAATTCCTGGATCTGCATCGTCAGACCCAGTAAGGTTGGGGGGCGCGCAAAGGGCCCGCACCGCATGATCGCCTCGGCCTCCTCCCAGGTGGTGGGCGCGGGATTGGCCTGCAAGTGCAGGCGCCAGTGAGCTGCGGCGGCCCCCTTGAGAAGGACCGGGAGGAGGTTGATGCGGTAGGCGTCATCCCGGTCGCGGTGGCAGAGGCGGCAGTGGGCGTCGAAGTGGACCAGAAACTGGTCCCAACGATC
The DNA here is from genome assembly GCA_905146915.1 of Ostreobium quekettii. Lineage (NCBI taxonomy): Eukaryota > Viridiplantae > Chlorophyta > Ulvophyceae > Bryopsidales > Ostreobiaceae > Ostreobium > Ostreobium quekettii. The sequence goes on along the minus strand of CAJHUC010001305.1, from coordinate 21,104 downwards.
GCCCTTGGGATCGCCGGAGAAGGTAGGCAGCGAGGGGACCCCCCGGGGGAGCGGAGGAGAGCCGGGCGGGGCGGCAGCAGACCCTCGAGGAAAGGCCTCCAGGGCGGACAGCTGGCCCTGGAGGAAGACCACTTGGCGAGAGAGCTCGTCGGTGGAAGCCGATCCCAAGGATGGCGGGGCAACCTGCGGGAGGGCAGAGAGGGGAGGCACAGGCAAAACAGCACCCCGGGATCCCGAGCCAGCAGGCAGCAGGGAGCCGATCGGGGGATTCAGCTGGTGCCCAAGCCCGGAGAATGCTTCCATGCCCGAGGCGGGTGGGGCCACAGCCAAGGCCGCCACAGAACCCGCCAAGGAGGGGGGAATTGAAGACACAGCACCCCGGGATCCCGAGCCAGCAGGCAGCAGGGAGCCGATCGGGGGAGTCAGCGGGTTCCCAAGACCAGAGAATGCCTCCAAGCTCGAGGCGGGTGGGGCCAAGCCAACATAGAACCCGCCAAGGAGGAGGGAATTGGAGACAAAGAACTCGAGAGGGCCCTCCCTTCAGCCCCCGAAAAAATGGGCAGCGGGGCGGTAGGGGTGGGGGCCGTGATCGGACCGGAATGCGGCAAGGGGGGCAGGCGGCTGGAGGGACCCACGCCCGCCAACATTTGGCGGATATGCTCCTCCAAAAATGGCAGGAGCTGCCCGGCCAAATCGCGGGCATTAGGCAGGTCCAGCGGCCCCAAAACAGCGGGGCGAGGGGGCCGGTTCGGGCTGCGAGACAAAGCATCGGGCGCCCCGACGATCGGGCGCACCGCCGGGGGCGTACTCGCCCGAGGGGGGGAGGATGGGGGGTACAGGTCCCCCCCAGCCGATTCGAAAATTGTGCCCCCCTCGGCCGAATGGGCGCGGAGGGGCGTGCCGATCGGTTGGGTGGAGACCACCCCGCTCGCCTGCGCCGCACAGACCGCCGGCATCGGCTGATCGTCGCCGTCGGCGCCGATGGCCTGGCTGGAAGTGCCCTCCTCGGACATGGCGATGGCGATGGCTTGAACTCGGCGAAGGCGGCGATCGGAGGGAGGCGGAGCGGCCCTGCAATCGAGGAGGGGGGGCCGCACCGCGAGGGGTGGGTGGGGCTGAAAAAGGCCGCCGGGTTCGCGAGAACCCGGCTCCGAAACCAAATGTTGCGCGGCAGCGCGCAACAGGGGGTGAGAGAGCGTGCCGGTGCGGGCGCTCGAAGGCCATTAAGCTGGGACCCAGCACCGGACCCCAAGTACTACGTACTTGGGGCCACACCCGAGCGCCGGTACCTGGGGGTACCCCAGGTACCGGTGGCCACCGCCCTAGTGCCGGTCTAAGCACTCTAACCCCTACACTATCGTAACTGTAGCCCTCTTGGGCCGGTTACTGTAGGGGAGTTGTCGATACCCCCGGGTACCGGTTAGTGCGGTACATATGTACTGTCACTATATACACGGGCTATATTTACATTGTGTTTGCGTATTTTTGCACATTTTTACTTGTAGAAAAAGTAAAAACTGTTTTTACGCTTGAAAATAGGCACATTCAGTTTTTGCAGAGTAAAAACTAAGCCCGCATACCGCTGTACATAGAGCAAGATTAGCCCTTATAATGTTCCCTAAGGGACCCTAATTAAGGGTGCATTGGCTGAGGTTCACCTTGAAGATAGGACGTCTAGTCATTCAAACTAACTATTGCAGGCTTCTACAAGTCGAAATGGTGCTTCAGGCACGACCATCATTCACAGATGCACACCATGGTCGAGGCAGCTCAACCCATGTGCAAATACACTGATGTTGCATTCATGCACCCATGCTCGTTTGTTGTTTAAGCAGCTTGGCTTCACAGGCTGGCCAATGCGCCTCAGCTTCAGCCTCAAGCATACGGATGGCGCGCCGTTGACCATATTTGCCCATTTGCATGTACATATCATTCCACGTATTGTTATGTGGAAAGCACAATTGTGTTTGTGCGTGAGTAGCAGCATTGGCTTCAGGCGCCTTCCAAATCGGGCCATTTGCCACTGCGCCAGCTGCACCAGCGAGGTGCCATTTTGCCCATGCTTGCTAGCAATGCATACCCATGAGCAAAGCAGGGCCGCCTCCAGAAAGCGCACCACAGCGCTCCATGTTAATGCAGGCCCAACAAACCTCTGTTGCAAACTTTGTGGGACATTAGCCCTATTGGCTTGCAAGCCCTACGCGTATGTACGCATAGTTGTATACACATGTATGCATCAAATACAATGTGCATATGATTCCTTCACTATAGGGAGACACCATGTTTAGGATGCCAATTGCGGTGCCATTTTTGCACAAGGTGGCGCCATCACAGTAGTTTCGTTCCACAACAGTGGTTGTGATGCCATCAATTAGCTTCATATGACATCGCAGTTGGCATCGCAAGATTATTGATTTTGGTTGGTGCTTGCTTAGAGGCTTATACGCCGTGCTCTCTGTCAAGTCAGCTAGGTCCAAATGCCCCTCTCAATGTGCTATACCGTATAGCCTATACGCCATCCCGAGCTGGGCAATTTTGTTGGTACAGTAGGAGTCCCTATATAGCGCCCCCCCCCCGTGACATGGCCAAAAGGGGGGCGCTATTGGGGGCCGGGGGCGCTATTGTGTCAAGGGGATACCCTGAGCAACCAGTGTAAAGGGTACCCTGGCCACCGGTGTAGGGGGTACCCTGGCTGCCGGTATAGGGTGTACCCTGGCCACCGGTATAGGGTGTACCCTGGCCGCCAGTAGGGGGTACCGTAACTGCCAGTGTACGGGGTACCTTGACCGCCAGTGTGGGGAGTACGCTACGCCCAACCTACTGGGTCCATACCGGCTTTTGGGGCCAGCGACTGTCGCGGCGCCGAAGTCGCGGGCACTGGGGCTTGTCGCAGTGAAACAAAGCACCATGGGAATGGTGACGAGCCGTAAAGGGAGTCGCTAAACTTATACAGGTCGCTAAATAGAGGTCGCTAAACCGGACCCCTGTACTAGTTTGAGGACGCACTGCGCAACAAAGCTGCATAAAGTACTACATAGATGGTGACATTCCAAAAAAGAGGGCGCTATTGGGGGCCGGGGGCACTATTTGGGGGGCGCTATATAGGGACCCCTACTGTATTTAATACCAATTATTAACTTAAAGCCGTGAATTAATCAGCTTATCTTAGCGCTCCAATATGTGCGGGCATACCGTTGTACCAACAATGTAACTGATCCTAGAACAATAATTAATCAACTAATCTTAGCGCTCCCATCTGTGCGGTCATACCGTTGTACCAACAACATAACTGATCTTAGGACAATCGAATGAGGTAAGATCAGCACGATTAAAATAATCTTGGCACCACGCACGGTACGGCTTACTGACATCGGCCACCAACAAATTTCCAATATTTCCATGTGCATGTGTCCGTTGCCGCTGTGATTCCCCAACAAAAGCATGTCTCGGAGCCAGTGACCTCGCATTCCCAACCACCCAGCTCAGCAACTTCCCTCCCCACTTGCTGTTCCTCAGTGGTGCCCCAGTGGTTTGGCTCCTGCCTCATCAGGACACTGCTGTCCGGATCAAGGGCTACCGAATCACACGTCACACGGCCCCGCAGTGGCATCCTGGCATCCGCACCTTACGACTGGCCACCCTTCTAGATGGGCATTGAAGAGGCTAAGGTGGCCATGTCTACATGAGTGAGGGCATAGGCCCTGAGCCACAACATCCCCACCTTTTGGGACAGGAACTGCCTACTAGGCCTCGCAACAACTGCACTATGCCGTACCCACCTAATAATGTTGTCTTTTAAAGTCGACCACCACCAGCAATTCAACATGTTCTAAGGTGGCATTGCGTGTCTGGGATGGGCGTAGGTCAAAATGTGGGCCCGCATGGTGACCATTGCAAATATTTGCAACAACAATATTAATATTGGGTAGTGTGGATGAGGGGTTTGGCAGGTGAGGACATTGGCAAACTGAAGTCTTGGGATGTGCCTTAGAGTGGTTTGGGTTGGTTTGGTGGAGGGGCGGATGTGGGGTTAGGGTTGGGTGGGCGGGCTGTGGATCGTGACCTGGTTTTGGGCCATAGATTTTGCCCTACTATTTTCTGTGCAGGAGTTCCGACTGGGGATCCTGGGACATGGGGATAATGGAGTGGTCTCTAGCTAGGCAAGGGCACTTAGATTTGGGTCTTAAATGTTCAGGACTTTGGTTCATTTGGGATATAGAAAGGTACAGAAATGCATGTTTTTTGTGAGGCCTCATGCCCGTCCACCCAATTTTATTTGTTGATCAATATTTCTCTTAGAAGAGATACTATGGCACAACGGCTCCATTCGAGTCTATCCAACATGAGTAATCTTGATTGTCGCAAGGCCTATATCCCAATCCATTCAGTTCATCTTTAGGATGGTTCACTTGCAGTCGTTTCAGTGGTTCCAATGCAAATTTCTTCAAAATCATTGGAGGCAATAGTCCTAACTAGGCCTCTTGCATAAATGTTCTCTTTGTTGGTCCAACACAATCACATAGTTTATAAGTGCAAACTGAAGCAGGACCCCTCAACAGGCTTACCAACTGCTTTGCCACTTACAACCACAAAAGTAACAACACCATCTGCCATTATGTTGTGTCCGATCGGCTAAGCACAAATCTTCTAGCTTCGCAGGGTATGTTATTAATAACATATTGCTTCACCAAACTGTCTAGCAATATTTAGTTATTGATGCTAATGTGGCCTTAATAAGCAACACACAACTCTTACTTAACGAAGAGATCATTTTGAATTTTGTAGCTTGACAAACAATCGACATTAATCTCAGGCCCCACTAATATTCCCACCTTGGCCACATTAGTACCAATCCTTTTGTAGATATAAGGATGATTCAGCAACATTCTCAATAGTGAAACATGATTGCAAGATGTTATTAGAACGAAAACAATACAAAATTGTAGTGATTGTTATGGTTTAAAAAGTAGAATGCTAAATACCATGATAGGCAATGGAAGCATGTCTAAAAGCTTTAATTGACCTATTCTAAAAACTTCCTTGAAGGTTGCATGTTTGAGGGAGGTTTTGGAGCGAGGCATGAGTTGTTTCCCATTGATCATTGGTATTTTTGTGCATATTCCTATATTATTTTTTTTTTTTGGGAGCATAATCTCTAGCATCCATTTCACCCTCCCCCACCCACTCCACCTCCCTCGCTTTGTATTCTTATTGGCTAAGGCATACAAAACTTAAATCTGATGACCCTATAGGACATTCACCAACCATGTACTCTATCAATGCTCTAGACCCTAGCCTAATTCTACAACACATATTTGGTAGTATCGGACCTTTAAAAGGCACGTCATGATTAAAAAAGTAATTTGTAAAGCAACTACTGAAAGTTGGCTGACCACTATGCCACTCTACTTCTTTGGCGCAAAAGTCTTGAGGCCAAAACAATGAGGTATGTAGTGCCTACATGCACCAGGTCCCTTTGAATAGCATGTTGAAGGCTTGGATAAGTTTTTGTAAATGTGGAAGCCCAGGTCACCATATGCCTAAAGATTTGCACAACATAAAGAAGAACAAATAATCCCTGTGGTTTGCATGCACGCAGAGCAAGCATGAATATATCCTCTTACCGATTTATAATGCGAGTTTCCAGCTTGTGGCGAATCATTTTCGAACAATAGCTCTTGGTGTGACACATGTTGCAAGCATGCACGATTTTGAATGTGAATAAGGGTGCACTAAAACCTCACAGTCATTCCTCATCTAGATTGGGAGCCTGTGCATACCTCATTTGTATAATTTTGGCATTGAGAGGATATAATACTCTACAAGAACAAAGTGCATCTAGCAAAGGAAATACATGAAATCCGTCGCAATCAACGAAGGCATGCCCAATCAGCCACCCCAAAACATTTCCCATATACAGTATAATGATTTCCAGTAGCTAGGACACATTGAGACGTTGTGTGTGTGCTTGTCCAAAAATTGCACTATTCTTAATTTTTAATAATATTCCAACGATTTAGTGTGCCGCACTGTGGGAAGCTCGTCTTGCATAAGGGAACATGCGCAACTGGCTCTTTCTTTCTCGTTGTGTTGCGGAGTTCCTTGTTGATGGCATAGAAGGACATTTGCTCAGGAGCTGAGCAGCCCCCTGGTTCTCCCCCTGTGATCAATGCCACTTTAGGAGCGCAAGCACCATTGGGGCACACCTAAACTACATGCAAAGTACATTCGTAGGGACACTCACAAAGACTGACATGACGCAATCATGCGTGCTGATAAAAGGCATCGGCATCCTAGTGCATGATATCAACACACATGCTTCAAATGTATCATCTTTCATTGCTTTGTTGCGGCGATGATTCCCACGCGTGTATGGCAAAAGTATTGAGATGGCGCACAAGTTGCCCAGTGGTGCTGCACACGCGTGCTTGCATTGTCTTCCTAGCTGTAGAATCGATTGTGGTATCAATGCCAATTGTGCCCACACCGCTCGCCCTTTCAGTGCATGCCATTTAACACCATCTGAATTTGGCGCCGTCCAACGACCAGGTCCCCAACCGTCCATCAGAAGACCCAGTACTTGCTGCCACTTCTGGATCCAACTCCAAATCTGCGACCCACAACCACTAGGGAAAAAAGGGCCAAATAACACGTGTTCCAACGTGTGCAAAGTTTACTGGTTTGTGTTATTTTTGTGTTCTTAGCATGCAGAACTTTGATGAAGTGTGTTTTATGTGTTTTCGCAAAAGTGTTATTTGGCCCTTTTTTCCCCAGTGACCCCTGGATCCTATTTGTGGACTTTCCACTACCAATCGGAAAAGAACAGTCGGGTTTGCGCACACCTCAGCACTGGGCTCATGCACTAGCATCCAGCAGCGGTTCTGTGCGCCAGCAATGGCTCTGCGCCCCAGCGGGTTTATGCCACGGCAGTCACGCACTTACGCACGAGCAGCGTCATGCTGCACCACAGGCCTTCATGCACGCCTTCGCTTTCCACGGTAACTGTCTCTGTTGGCGGGAAACTGGCGCTGGGCCCGCGGATCCTCCCGGCTCAATTGCTGGATCCTGCATTTACCCGGGCAACCCCGGCCTCCCCGGTCTCTCCCCGGCACCCTTGACCCCCCCACTGAACAGCTTCACACCCACCACTGCTTGCCGAACCGCGCCACTCCCACCAAGCCCCAGGGCGCCACCAGAGAGGCACCGTCCACGACCGCAGCCTGCAGCGCACAGTCCAGGAGAAGGGACCGGTGGCCAGAAGCGGGCAGAGAGGGGCTAGAGGGCTGGAAGGGCGGCGCGGCGTGTATCAGACGCTGCTTGGGGGGCCTGGTTGCTGTTCCACCCCCCGAGTTGGCATCATCCGCGGTGGAAGGTGTGCCTCGCCGGGGCGGCGATGACCCAGAAGAGGCTGCGCCAGGCCAAGGCGGGGAAGCTGGAGATCAGGCACACCCTGACGCAGCAGGAGATCGAGGTGGGGCGGTCGGCGAGCAGCGGCGTCGGCATTGCGGTCGCGCGGCGCTGGCCTGAATCGAGCGATCGTCGCGCAGTCACGGCCCCGCACAATCAATCGGCATCGCGTGCAGCAGCTTAAGCGCAAGACCGACTCGACAATGGCGGTGCTGCGCGCGCCGAAGGCTGACTGGGTCAGCGGCTTGATTGCATTCCACGCGGAACTCGGCGCCTTTTGCCGCCCTCGCACACCTGTGGGCGGGGCCGGTTGGGCGCCTTCCGCGCGTGCGTGTGTGGGGCCGGGGAGGGGGGGGAGTCGGCGGCCACGCTGGGACGATTCTGTGGATCTGATTCCCCCGCCCGGCTCGCAGGAGGATTTCGACTTCATCCTGGCGCTGAACAAGGCGGGGCCGGCGGGCGGCCGGGGCGGGCGCGCGTCCCCTGGCAAGCGCAAGCGGCCGGCCGGCCAGGATGGCCGGCGGGAGGAGGCCCCTTCCAAGACTGCCACCGCGCCGCAACTCGCGGCCAAGGCCGAGCTCTGAGCTCTCATCCCTCTGCTCTCGGCCGTCGATGCGTTCTTGGCGGCGCTCCAGCCGGCAAACGAAATGCTTCACGTGGATGCCCAATCGCCTGGCCCTGAGTTGGCGAGATGGCTCGCGGCGGGCGGCGATCGACCCGTCGGCCGGCCGCCCCGAGAGTTTCGACCCGAGACGCTCCGGAACGCGGTGGCCACACGCCGGCATGGCTCGCCCGGCGCCCAACCGCCCGGCCACGCGGCCGAAGGAAGGCGCCACCTGGCGGCTGGCTGTCGCTGAAATCGCCAAAGTCGAATCGACGAATCGGACGCCGGGGGGTGGCCGTGGGGCAGAGGGGCGCTGATAAGGCTTCGGGGTGGCAGAGGCGAAAGGGTGGGTGGGGAAGATTGTCTGAGTAGCTCATCCATGGAGGTGTGTGGGTTCCCGGGGGTGGTCGGTAGGGGGGTGGAAGGGAGCCGATGTGGCTGGCGCGATCGAACTTTGCGAATCTGGAACTGGGGCGGTGGCGCGTGGCGATGGGATGCGCCAGCCGCGAGCCGGGACACGGTTTCGCGTTTGTTGGCCTGAGGACGGCAACGGCCAGGCGGCCGCGGCGGGGGCGCGGGGAAGGGCGAGTTGGGCGGGTGGGCGGCAAGTGGAGGTAATTTGGGGGGCATTTCTGGGATTTCTGGTCGGGGAAAATAAGAACAATTGGTGACGGTCGTTCGTGACCACCACCGATGCACGGAGTGCTGCGGAGGGCTGCCTCCTTGCCTTGGGCTGTAAGATTGCTTGAATTGAACGGGATTGAATTGGTGTGTCGCTGCACGAGACGTGCGGCTGGCCACCATGACAGTATTTGGCCACTGTCAAAGAAGCAAAAAAACGCTGTCTTTGCCGTATAATGCCAAGAAAACGGCCAGCTTTCCTGAGTCTCAATTGAGTTTCTGAGCGTCTCAGGGACGCTCAGCCATTGCTTGGATGGCCTGTTCGTGTCGTGACAATCGTGCATGTGTAGGGTAGGAAAACCATGCACTTGGAGTCGGAAATCACAGTTGGTGAATCGGATTGGCGGCTGGCAGCCTGTAGCTGGGCCGATGACCAAGAATCTTGATACTGTGTTCTCGCCAGACAAGCAGCTGCAACGACATCCGTTAGGCCGTTTGCGCGAATTTAATCTTCTGTTCAGCGCCGTTCACACAACATTTGGAAACGCAACCTTTATTCAGGCTGGTGCACGTCACCTATGCTTGAGAAAGAGAAGAACAGATATTGAGTAGCCTGGCAAACGGGTTCGGAAAAGGAGCGCCACGCATTTACACCTCAAATAAAAAGAGATTGGGTGCACTGAGACGTTGAGTTGTCGTTGTCAATCAGAGCTGCAGATTCAGCACGCACAGAACATCAACGCCAGCGGTGTCATTCTGCATCCAGTGCTGGCAGATCTCCAAATAGGTCCACAACTATCCGTTGGGGGTGGAACCACTGCGCAACTGATTCGTCAGTGACGTTGCATCCTGAGTGCTCCTGCCACATAGCCCCTACAAGCATGGGCTGAACATTGGCATACTCCTTGGGTTGGGTTGCATCCAGAGGGCCAAAAAACGCATGCTGTTCGGCCAAGAGAGAATGCAACTATGGGCACAAACTCTGGATGAACCAAGGCCCACGTGCCGCATGCTGCTTGCTTTTCCTTCGTTCGAAGTTGTATTGTGTCCCATCTAAGAGCCCCAAGTGGTTCTGGGTTGCATACCACAAAAGGCTCATGTCCAAGACCACCGCAACCTGCAGAGATGTCCAGCTCCTCTTGGCAAGCACGGACGGATGTCCTGCAGGTTCACCTTGTGTGCTTCTGGGCACTCAGATGGGCGCCGGTGGCTTCCAATCTTCCCTTTAATTCAATGATGAATAAATGACGAGCAGAAAGGTGGCTACGCCCTGGGGCAGCAGCAGAGATGGCGAAGGAGCCCCAGGCTCGCCCTTGCTCAGAGGTGTGTTACGCTTGATTGACGTCGACCAATTGGAGCAACATCGAACAACATTCAATAAACTAAATTGCCCATCCAGCCCCGCTGGGCCCAGCTCCCAAAACCCAAATGGTAGAAAGTAAAAAAAAGTGAAAGGGCAGGATCCCAGACGTCATCTGGCTCAGTGATGCGCTTCTGCCACACCTCTGAGATGGGCACGCAGTTCCTTGACATTGCATCCCTGGTTGACTGTGAGCAGGTCGGGGCGTCTACCATCGCCAGACTCCAGCCGCAGAAATTGGGGAGCGTGGTCTAGCAGCAACTGCAGGCCAAGGCGCACAGCGTCTGTGTCGATGTCGATGCTGCCACCTCCCATGCCTTTCTTCAGGTTGGCAACCACCTGCAAATGAAACCATGCACACCAGACTTGGCGGTGGCAGATGGATTTATTGGGCTATGTTCAGGTGATGTACTGTCATGCTGACAACGTGCCCAATTTGCTGTTTAAACAGCATTGTATGTGATGCAGAGCTGAATCGCCCAATTCATTCTTGTATGGGATGGAGGAACGCCATGCAATCCATGAATCTTGCTGCAAGCCCCAATTGTGGCAGAGCACTGTTGCACCTTCAACGTCATGATTGGCGTGCTTCCATTCCACACATATTGTGTTCAACAGCATCTGCTTGTATGTGCTTACAGAAACTGAATAGACATGCACCACTTTGACTTCAGACTTTGATTTTGGCAGTTTCAGTGATGTCAAATTGTGACAAAATTCAGCAACGTGAAAAAGCAGAGCCACAGCATAAAATTCTACAAGGCACACAGGGTTATATCTGGATGCATTTGTGAGTCAGCATGGTTGCTGTGGAAAAGGATGGTGGCCTGCTGTGCAGGCATCAGGACCCCCTGATAGGTGATTCCGAACAACAGCAAGAATGTAGGTGCCACACAAAAATCCAGGTGCAGCGCAGCTCCTGTTTGGTTCTTTGGTGCCAGTGATTTGCTAAACTTTTACATTGTATGACAGGTGTAATTAAAATCACTCGACAGAGAATGTGTGGAAAAAGTATGAGTGGAAACTCTCAAGGTGAAGTGGAACTGGTATATTGCTGGGCCATTCCAAAGATTTGTGCAGTCCTGTAGCAACCTGATTCAGAGGGCGGCCTTTTGTGCGGGCACGCAGGAAGCTCATCCGGACTTGGTCAAATGTGCGAAGTATGTTTGACAGTGCATAACCAAGCTGCCTGTCAGGGACATCCGCAGATGAACACACGATGCTGGCCCCCAGCTTGTTCGCAATTAGGGTCTGAAAGCATGCAGAATTTGAATCAGTGAAAACCACTGCAAACACTTCGAGGAGAAATTATTGACTACCAATAAGAACCAATTCGAACCACCTAGAGAAAAGCCAAGTGCACGAATTCAAACCTATGAGGGCCTATTTGAGAGATCGAATGAGCATCAATTAGCCCTGAGACAGGATGACTACTCACTGCAGATCTCGCCATCCACTGGTTGGCTCAATTGCTTGTTAGCTGGTGACGATGCACACGGGAACGAGCGTTTGGCAGAAACCTCTTCTGAGCAACTTGGATCAACCAAACAGCACGCCAGAACAGGAGAACAATTACACATACAATACCAGACTTGGTTTGGAACCGAAATCGGTGATTGGGATCGATGATTGGTGACATCTGAAGGCAACAATCATCGAAAAATCATCCAACAGGGCAAGGATTCATACAGTGCAATAATGTGTACTGGGATAGAAATAAAAGGAATGGAAGACATCAACAGCAGATGCCCACTGATTGATTCTCTGCTGCACATCGCTCCAATCGAGCTCAGCGACTGCCCCATCCATCTCAAGGCATGCAAGAAGTCTTACTTTACAGCTTCTGGTTTGTAAAGCGGTGTGCATGGCCGTATGGCATGGCTTGGATATTACTCAATGAAGAAAGCAGAAGCATGGCGTATAGGGCGCACAGACGTCCTGAGCAAAATGATAACAAGACATTGTTCCACACAGCAGTACAGTATGGTACTGTTGCACTACAGTACACTTCTGGTATAGTAAAGTATAGCCGAGTTCCATACAGGGTGACAGAAACTATGGTATGACTATTCGTTCCTGTCGCCATGACAATCATCAACTGCCCAATACCTGCGATGCTGCAGGCGACCATTTTTTTGCCTCCTGGTTGGCTTCGCACATATTTTCGTCTTGATTGCCATCCCTGTCCGTAGCTGCTCCATGGGCAGGCGTCAGAGACTTCTGGCATTGCGACTCAGACCGAAACAGCTCCCTCTCCGTCTTGGAGAACGTTGGGGCTGTGCCAGCACGTGCATTGGAACAAATTTAGGCTTCCAAAATCCCCCCTTGCAGGGCACAGGTGCAAAGGCACTCTTCCATTGGGGCAGAAAGGGTGGTGAGTAAATTAAGGGGACAAGGTGACCCTGACTGGCAGTGCTCCGAATTGGCAGTTTGACAAAAACCAGTGTGTGTCGGCACAGCATCTGACACAGGAGCAATTTGGTGGCTAGCCCATGGCCACTGAGTGTGGGCAACCTGCAACCTCATTGGCTTGAGGATGTATGGGCAATACTTCGTCCAGATTGAAGACGAATTTTCTACCAGAGGACTCTTGCAGAGTAAGAGCATCTTGCAGCTCTCACCTGACTTGAGTTCGTCGTTGGGTCTTGGAGGTTTATGGGGACGTGGTCCCTGAATGGTCTCTGGTGACATGACCTGGCTGCCTGCCTTGCCCTGGGAGCTGGGTGTGCGAGTCATGCTGCATTTCCTTTTATTCGGTGATGCAAGGATTGCAAGGGCTGGATCCGGAAGGCTGGCCAGTTCCAGTTCAGGTGGCTCTTTGCCATCAGCCTGGCAGCACACAACAGGGTGTTAATTCTGGAAATGTCAATTTTTGTCAATTTTTGGCAATCTTGGCAATTAGTCAGGCAGAATGGAAGTGGAAATGCACCATTTGTTTCATGTACTGCTGAATTGCAAAAGGGTGGCCCTAACAGAAGGACTCTGGTACCAGCAGTGCAAAAGCACTAAACTCATGAACATGAACCAGTAGATGGCTGATGGTGTGGAATGCTGTGCAAGCTTATGCATACAGAGAATAATGGGAAAGTGAGGTTTGGAACTTTCATGGCACTTCAACATCCACACAAGCATCCTCTGATCCACAGAAAATCACCTGCAAGAGCTGCAATTCACAGAGAATGCCCAGAAAAAACAAGACAGGATTGCTGCGAGGATTGCTGCGATTTCATCAGCACTACACTCAGAACTGGCAAAGATCATCACAAGAGGATTCTCTGCTGTCCCACTGAAACGAATATTGGGTCAGAAACGGAGCAAGCACTGCACCCCTGTGGGATGCAGAAGGCTGCCATGGCCTGCACGCACCCTTGCCTCCTCAGTCAGTCTGATGAGCCTTCCCCTCAAGAGATTCTTCAAGTCCCTTTGCCGGGTTTGGCGCAGCAACAAGTTGTCGCCAGTCACACTATCACAGCCAACAAGGTTACTTCAGTCCAGGAAGCCAATCAACCAATCGATAGACCAGCCAACCAACCAGCCAACAAAGTGCTGCTGATGTTCCCCAAGACCATGGTGTCTGCAGAACAGTGCACTACAGAACAAGAATTTGGAATCCAAAAAAATTTTGGTTACACAGGATTGTTGGTGTGCCGCTGTTGCTTAACACAGCTTGACCGCTACCTGTAACCAGCTGGCTACACCAGTCTGCTTCAGCACACAGCTGTTCAACAGCCAGCAGTCAACCATTTGTGCTGAGAACGTGAGGGTGGCGTGCAGAGCTGGCACAGTCTCTTCCCTATTGTTACCTTGCAGATGTTCCTGTGATGACATATTCCCACTCCAGGCACTCTGGAAGCACATGCTTCAGCTGCTGCAACTGCTTGATCTGCAGGCAGAAAGAAGGGAAGATAAGCAGCAAGGGTTACATAGCTGCTGTCATGCACTTCCCACGTTCAGTTTGCACTGCACAAGACAGCGTTGCCATTGCAGCTTGTTGCAGGTGATGGGCATGCATGTTATTTTTGGTTCAGAAAGTGAGGCCAGAAAGCAGGGTGGCACTTGGCAGCAGATGAGCCCCCAAAGAACACTCACTGAGAGCCTCAGCTTCGACATTTCCTGGATTGCCCTCTGTGCCTCGCTGAACGTCAAGTACTGTGACCGCGAGCGTCTGATCCCAAACAGTGTCATCAGATCATCTGCAGATTGCACAGAAGCCACAATTCAGAAGCCCCAGCTGGAGGGTGGCAGCATGCTGAGGTCGGACGCACGAAAGCTTCCAGCTATAAGATATTTTTGCCACTGTGGATATTTGCAGTGGACCATCAGTCTCACGGTGGCAACAAGAATCCATGGTGGCAGGAACGAAGAGCCAAGGGCGTCCTCCTGAATCTGGAGTAGCAAACCAGCGGGCGGGGCCCCGGGGAACTCACTGTAGATGTCGATCAGCTGGCTGTAGTTCAGGGTCAGACAAGCCGGGGTGTCGTCCCAGGTTGTCACTCGCGACGCAGGGGCACCGCTTGGGACCACCACCACTGACGGGCTGCCTGCGGCCTGCACTCTGACAGCCTGGTCGGCACCCCGATCTGAAGCCTTGTCCGGCCCTGCAGCGCAATCCGTCAATAAGATGTGTTGAAAAGTTACAGTGCACAGCCTTTGCACACGCGAGGAGATGTCAGGGAAGCGGAGGGCCGCCGCGACCAGGAGCAAATGTGGATGTTTGAACGGAGAGAGGCGCGTCTTGCGGCAACGGCCATTGAATGGACTTGAGGCGACCAGAGAGCGGAGGCCATTCCGTGTGGAGGGAAGGTGTGACACAGTATGCTGTACTTGGCGTGCCATAGGCCCTATGTTGCACGCCGGACGGCAGTTTCGGGCTCTTCAGCACAACGGGAGGCCCTTACAGGCCTTTCATTTGCAAGAGGGGAATCGAGGCAGCTCGAAGCGGCAGTGCGGGGGTGGGGTCGATGGCCGCACAGACTTAGGGTAAGGATAAATGAGCCAGGAAGCACGGCTGCGTTGACTTTTGGGGGCCGTAGAGAGCACCCGTGGAGCGCGGCAAGGGCGCCGCGCGGTGTTCACCTGCAAGAGGAGGTATCCACTTCATCCAAGGGTCTGAACGCAGGGCACACACAGCCATCACGGGAGATGGGTTGGCGAAGACAGGTCTTGGGAATCCTTCGCAGCGCTCGCTCAACAGGCGCCGCCAGATCCCAGGGCTGGCAGCGGACGGCCGCAACGGGAAGCGAAACACGGTGGCCGAACATCCCACTCACCGGACAGCCCCATGGCCTCGACGCCCTGCTTCTTGTTCGAGACCGGGCCGTCGCGCTTCTCCCGCGGGCGCTTCTCGCCGCTCCTGGGCTGGCCGGTCCTGCGTCCCTGCGTCGGCGGGGATGCCGCCACAGGAGACCCTCAGTCCAATCCGCCGGATTTTCTCGCCTGCAATCCACGCAGGGGATTGGGGCTCTAACTACCGTTACCTTCTTCGCCACCATGCTGGCCGTGGGGTAAGATTCCCGTACGGAACGGCGGTGGGGCCCTTTTGGCACTCGCGGTGTTGGGTCGTCGGGTGGGTCGGTGAAGGTGGGCGTCTGCCGGGGCTCAGAAGGGGATGGGGAAAGGAGAGGGCCGCAGCGTTTGGCGGGGCCTGACAGAAACTGAGTTTCTGGACGACGCGCACGTGGCGTTGACGCGGTGTCAATTGAGTGAAGGACATTAACGCATGACCTCCTATTCAGCGGGGTGAGCCCCAAGAGACAGTCCGCCCCACTGTAATTTGTTGCCGTGTGCTCGGGCCTACGGGACCCCTCAGGGATTGCCACCCGGAATATATGTCCCTGTCTCTTTTCCGTGCGGATCCCTTCTTCTGCTGCTGACAAGGCCAACGTCGGTCAGTGGGACAGTGGTTTAGGGTGTCCGGAAACAAGACAGGATCCACACGAAAAGGCAGAGCGACTAATCTCCTGCCGGTTGCCACCCCTCGACCCTGCCGCTTTTCATCAGCGTCCATAGTGGCTCGCGTGGCGCGCTGCCACGCACGTGAATTGTTGTGAATATCTGATGCAGGCGTGATTGATGAGGAAAATTACGATTGTTCAGACCCGACGGCATGCAGCATGGGGTAGCAGTGAGCGTCTGATCAGGCGAGCATCTCACTACGACATCCTGAAGGGCATGTAGGGATAACCTGAGAGCCCTACTGCGCAATCAGATTTGACAGCCATTGAAGAAAACAGGGGAAGCAAATACAGCTGAAAATGTGTGTACTTTGTTCCCATTTGTCAGCACGGACAATACTTTTGCGGACACCAGCAATGTGCACAACTGTTAAAGGTCCAAGTCACTGCCTTTCCTCCGATGCAAGTCTGGACAACCAGCATCCCAATCACTGCAAGTGTCAGCATAATCTCAGCGAGTGCAGCCTCTCAGTGGGGCAACTGTGGAATCGAACATTCTACATAGCAGAGAAAGCATCAAAGGTCGCCTTGAAGGCATTGCTGGTCTATCTTAATGTGAACCTGCTAGTCGCCACCAATACAACTGCAACAACCACTGCCAGAGCGCGCAGCATCAGCTCCATGCTCAAATCTTTTGATTACATTTGTCACATAACATGACAAAACACTGCCCTTGCACCTTAAAGGCGATGTTGGGCATGAACGCCACACCAGTTTTGCTGATCTTTCGCATGATTTGTTCATTGTCACACAGAATCCCCTCCCCCTGAAAACCTGAAACCCTAGTCCTGAAAACCTTCCCCTCTCCCAACAGAAAATACCCTCGTGTCTCATCCCATTGTGTGATAATGTAGCCAGCCTGCATTGGAAATCCCTGGGCAGGCCATAGCTCCCACGGTGCAAGCAGCAATTGGAGCCCAGAACACTGGAACACAGCTCCATGCGTTCACTCACAACTTTCAACACCAACAGGACGCAGCTGTGCCCAGACAATCCCACAGCTTGGCCCCTCGCCTGTCGTGAACTCCACCATCACACAGACAGATTGAAAGCCCAATAATCAAATGGATGGCCATGAGCAGTCACTGTCTCTCCAAGAATACAAGGGCTTTATAGCCTCTTTTGCACATCTACATGTATGGCTTGCTGAGCAAACGCCTCCAGCCAACATTGTTCTTCGGTGAGATTACGATTGTGAGAGTTGGGCAAATCAGTCATGCAACCTGCAGTCTCTGGTTATGAATGAAAACCAAGAGCCACTGCAGAGACCATGCAGCAGAACGGGTTGCTAACACCAGACAGTGCCTTGAAGCAACATTTTCGGGTTTCTCATAAGCAGTGTTGTGCCCAGTGAACCCAATGAACTGCCCATCTCAAGGGTCCTGTCTGCTGGTTTGTTGGCAAAGCCGTCAAATTTTCCACGCAGTCTCCAATCTGCTACTACCCACCCTGTGCCCCACCTTTGCCAGAAGGGCCCTCCTTTCCAGCACCGCCCCATTTCACTCGTTCAAGGGCCTCTTTGTATGCAGGCTTCGTTGGCGGTTGCACAGGGTCAAGGATCTCTGCCCCTTCATCAAGGTCATAGTTCTGATCAGCATCCCAGCCACTGAGATCTCCACAAGCCAAGAAGGGCACCTGCACATCAGCAACAGCCCCAAGAGCTTCTTATCATGGAGTGCAGACCTCATTCATGACAAAGCAGGAATCCAAATTGGCAAATAGCACCCACCAGGCGTCGGTTTTCGATGGACTGCTCCTCCATGGGGATGTTTAAAGTTGATCCAGTCAAGAGTCCACGCAACAATGAAGGATGGAATCCAGGCGGCGGCGTATAGCCCTCACAAACAACAAAAGCTTCGATGCTTGAGTTTCGACTGCTCTTGGGTTTTGTGCAAGTCACTGTGGGAAACAGCATCTTCAGCTGCAAGGCGCAACAACAAAACAGTACAGTAATGGACTTCAGATGAAGGGCTCCAGTAGGCACACAGCATTGAATGCAGGCAGACAGGAAAGAAAGGCCAAATGGGTGCTCAAACCTGCAGTGAATGCCATCATCAAAATATGACAGCCTGTAACCTTTGTTTTATTAGGCGTTGTTGGGAGGGCAAATATCAAGATATGCATTGAACTAAGCCATGCTGTTGAGACAGTTCAATAAGAATGCAACATTGCCACAGACAGTGACATGGCATTCACAGCAACAGGAGACACCATCAAAGGGCTTGGTTGTGGCAATACCATGCCTAGGGGTGCCTGCAGCTGTTGTTGAATTGCAACGGGTGGTCCAAACCATCAATCTCTACAAAATGTTGCATTGAAGGTACATGCAGCGATGCACATGTACGGCGGAAACTCTGTTTCCTCTCACTGTCATCTTGACATAAGCCTAAAAAACATTGTTCCAGACTGAAACTTGTTATCCAACTGGTGCCCCCTGCCTGCTCAGCTCACCTGTGAGTACAGCAAACTGATGCCCTTCCCTCGGAAGACCTTGGCAACAAAATTCCCACCATGTTTCAGGACATGAGTCATGATCGTCACCGCAGCAAGGACCAGCTGTTGCTGCACATACTCATCAAGGTCATGTAGGCCAGTGACATCTGGTGCTCCATCACAAACCACAAGGTCCGCCCTTCCCCCATCGAAGTGGTCTATCACTTCCTTGGCAGTCACCTCGCTGGTAATGTCACCCTGAATCTGGATCACCCCTTCCACGGGCGCCATTGGCTGCAGGTCTACGGCCACAATCTTTGGCAGATCTGTGGATCCTGACTTCTTACCCGGCAGGTACAGGCGTCGGCTGAGGACCTACCAGCAGCTGCAGAATGTGCATGTTACGAGTGGCAAAGCAGAGCAAGGCAACTGATTCCAGGCATTGATACATGTGCAGAGTGTCACTCATGCCGTCTCAAAAAAAGCCCTGCCGGATGTACCTGACAGTGAGCACGACCAAGCTCCTAAAAGACAGCAAATTTCCCTGGCCAATCAGCAGGACAATGTTTGGACTTGCTCTGTAAGGCTACCATTAATGTTCCTCGGAAGAACCACACTACATAGCGATGAACGTAGAAGTGCTGGCAGAGAATGTGTCGAATAAAATATCCAGAAAGCCCTGCAGGACATAACTGACCATGGCCTGAAGGTATGCTTGCAGCGTTCTGTTGTGTAGTGGTCGCAATCAAGCTCGTTGCATAAGAGCAGCAAGTGGGACCACTGCACACCGTCCTCTCCTGCAGAATGGCTGCGAGAAGCCCAACACTGACAGCAGTGTGCTAGCAAGCGCTTCTTTAAACACCTGAGCTTGAATGCCCGTTATGTGCATCCAATAGATCCATGCCCATCAAGTAGGGAAATCGTTTCATAGCATGCCCCAATCGTTTGCGAGTTGGGCATCTCAAGAAGAGTAAAGGGATTGCTGAGTCTTCCCACGTGCCTGTGCTGCAACCAAGCTTGATTGTCTCCCGCACTAACACTGGTAAATAGTGGAGACTTCGCTGGTGCTGTGAGCATTTGTCTAGAACAGCAATGCACTGAAAGTCCATTTGAGTGATGTGGCACTTAAGGACACATACATTCCGTCAACAACCGAAGCGGCCACCGCTTGCGCGTTGTTCATTGGGGCGGAGTGGCAAGACATGTGCCAATGGGCAACAAACCTGCGCTCCAGATGCACCGGTGACCGACATCGCCTGAAGCGTGCCAGGACCATATTTCATTCCGCACGGGCACAGGAATTCACAGATGATCTCAACACCCACAGCGCCCCATTTTCGCCCTTGTTCCCACCGCCATCTCACCTGGCTCCAACTGCCGGGGGCCGCGCAAAGGTCAACCACGTTCCGCACATCTGCAATCACGAGCAAGGACTTTGTCAATCGATCGCGAACGCGTCCTACAGAACCTGACGGAGTAGGAGGCGAGCCGCTCAGGCCGGCAGAAGGCGTTTGGAGACCGTCGCCGGGGTTCGCGTCCTGGCAATCGCCGCAAGGCAGCCGGCGCGAACCCACTGTTGAGAATGCCGAATGCGTCGTCGATTTGCAGCAGCTTGTAGGCGCTTCTCGCGCGCCATCCCTCCTCCTTGGCTTTGCGGTAATATATATCACGCTTGTCCTTTGACGCTCGTCCCATTGCACAGAGCCGCCGGCGGCGTCGCGAACAATGTTAGGGGTTTGCAAGAGCGGGGGCGTGGGGCGGACTGCCGAAGGATGTTTGCACGATCATGGCTGGGCGGGTCACATGTGCATTGCGCTACTCACAGTGTAGGACGGCTGAAGGCCCAACCAAGCCGGCATTGCGAAAACCATAACGGCAAAATTTGAATCATTCAGGAAAATGTGCTCAATAACGTTTTCTTGATAGCTTCTAAATCGTCTTGACTGATTTGGTTTGTGGGAAACTTCGTCCGTCGCACTCGCATTGTTTGGAACTTGAGCTTTTTGGGGTTTGTGCAAGCGTAAGGGACATTGCCTTGGAAACGAAAGAACATTATGTATATTAGAGAGAAATGCCCTGATCAGGGTGCCTTGTATGCAAAAATGTTTGTGGAGAGGATTTGGGCCTTATAGCTTCACTGCACTATGATCAAGCTTTCATTGGTAAATTTGGTTAGCAGTGAATTTTTGTACTTGCAAATTGTAGTGTGGGCATCCTGATAGAGATATTGAGTCAGGTGTAACTTGGTGAATGGCAACCACAATATCCGCAACAAACAAGCAAGTACACTATTCATTGGACATCATGGTAGCTGCCTAATGAGGTGGATGAGCCATGCCTAGAATTTGAGAGTTCCTTCACAGGATGTGTCCAATCCAAAGTTTGGATTCCAAACCTCAAGAAATAAACAATTGAGGGACACAATACAGCTTGTGAATAAGCCTAAAAAAAGTGCAAATTATCTGGAAATGACTGGGACCACAAGCAGGTCCAGCAATCACCCTTGGTGACTCAAGACGGAGTGTATTTGATCAGTGGCGTGGTATTGCTCTTTTTGATGTTGAGCATACCAGTTTCTTTTAGAGTTCCATATAAAGCTCAATTAACCCTTTGCTTGGGCAATTTCTTGAGCCAAAATGGCCAGTTGCGGCGAATCCCCATACATAAATGAGTACTATGCACAACTACACAATTTACACATACTATAAATAAACTTTATTATAAT
>CAJHUC010001304.1:0-65547 GCA_905146915.1 Ostreobium quekettii | reverse complement strand
AAGCTGCAATAGTTACGAGAAATCATCCAATATCGTTCGAGTTTTTTGGTCAATCAAGGGCAGTGACTATGGGGCCAGTATATTAGTCACAACATGTGCCCTTCAACACCACGCTATCTTGTGTGCCCCCTGCGCTCCACAGCACAGGCCATGTTAGATAACGCCAGGGGCGTTATCTAAAGGGCCCCGCACTATTCAACACCCCCTTGCGCTATCCTTCGTGATCTATGGTACCCAGAAATGCTGAAATTTTTTCTAAATTGTTTTTTAAATCAAATTCAGTATTTTTAGTAATTTCAATAGTTACCGAAAATTACCGCAATTACTGAAGTTGTTGAATTCACTAACATTACCGAAAATGCAGGGGGCAGCGAAAAGCGACTGGTCTGGGCGAGCAATTGGCCGCCAACGTCCTCCGCCTTCATGTGTCACGATGACGCCCCCGCCTCCCTCACCTTACGCGACCCGTTCCAGCGCGGACAGATGCGGATGCCGAGAAGCGAAGGGACACCACCGCGCGGGGGCCAACACGCGCAACCCCAGTCCACAGTGGGCGGCACTCGCCTCCGCTTGGCCCCCGCTCTCCGCCCCCCCCCGGTGCGCCGGTGGCGCCAGGGCCGTCGGGATGCCGCCTCACAGTGTGGCGTCGCGCGAAGAGCGCGACCGTCTGCGCAAGGAGCTGCTGATCGCGGAGAAGGCCCTCACCCGGCAGCGCGACGAGGTGGCCCGCCGGCGGCGCGAGCTGCCCTGGGTGAGGGTGGAGAAGGATTACACCTTCGAGGCAGCGGGGGGCGCCACCGTGAGGCTGTCGGAGCTGTTCCGGGATGGCAAGGACGACCTTGTGGTGTACCACTTCATGTACGACCCCGACTGGGAGCTGCCCTGCGACCACTGCTGCTGCTGGGCGGATGGCTTCAACGCCTACCTGCCGTTCTTCGAGGACAAGTTCAACTTCGCGGTGGTGGCCAAGGCGCCGTACGAGAGGCTGGCGTCGGTGAACGAGATGAAGGGCTGGACGCTGCCAATGTACAGGTGGGGCCCTCCCCAGCCACGTTGTTTCAAAATGCAATGCACCTGGAGTGCCACGGGGGGCTGCGCTCATGGTCGCGCCCGCGCCGCCCGCCATCACTTCGCACCGTGGAATTCGGCTCTCCTTGGTCGTCGCAAAGTCCTGTTGCTGGCCGAGGACATTCGAGGGCCAGCGAGGCCCGGCGATAGACCGGGAGGGATGGGAGCGCCCCCCGCACCCTGCACCGCTTTCAGCCCCGACTTTTTGTCCTCTGCGCGCTCAGCTCCGCTGCAAGCGACTTCAACAAGGACTGCGAGGTGGAGGACGTCGTCGTGAAGGCCGGGGGAAAGGAGATACTGCTGTCGCAGGCGGCCGCCGTCAGCGTGTTCCGCAAGGAGGACGGGGTGGTCTACAGCACGTACAACACCTCGCAGAGGGGCCTGGAGTGCTTCAACGCGGTGCGCGTGATGTGGGGATCCACTGCTGTCAGACCCAGCCAGTCACGGCTGCGCCCCTGCTGCTCCGTGTCGCAAAAACTGTCGTGCAGTGTGTTCAGCCCCTGCCGAGTACCAAACTGCAGGGGTTTGCGGCCTTGGTGTGCAAGCCCCCGCCTGGCTGCCGCGCCTTGAACGCCCTTGCATGCAGATGTCGTACATGTTCACTGTGTTGCTGATGCTCCGGTTCTTCCCTGTTTTGGCCGCATGGTAAATACCGTGCTTTGGAATACTGTGGTGCGCAGGCGCTCCTGACCGTAGCGCCGTGCGATTGTCGTTGCTGTTACATGTTCACCAATCTCCATCGACCAAGACGATTCTCGATTTCTGTGCCCCAGGCGACATCTGATTGTGCAGACCATGTGTTCGAAGCCGTTGTTGACTGTGAACTGCAGTTGGCCAAATACTAATGAAGTAGTGCTGTATTCTGAAAACCTCGCAGAAGTGCCTCATTGCTTGCTTTTGTCCCACTTGCTCAATTGGATGTCACTTTGGTTCGCGGAAACAGCAGTCAGGCGTGCGCTGGGGGCAGGTATCCAACTTTACACACTTCAGGACAGCTGTTCCTCATCAATCACAATTGCTTGAGCCCTGTGGCTCGGATGAACGCAGATCTGGGCTTTCCTGGACACACTGCCCAACGGACGGGAGGGCTGGCACCCAAAGCACAGGCACCTGTACACTGGGAAACGATTTGAGAAGGAGGACCGTAGCTCCGAGTCACACAAGAGACGAAAGAGTCAGGACTAGCAGCCGGTGACTGCGGACGCGGACGACCGCCACTGGCCTCAAGGAACAGGAGGAACGATTTGTGAGCGTGTTGACGGCCCTGAATAGTTGCAAGAATCCAGTGCTGCGCTCGATTGCTGCTGATTATTGCAAAGTGTTCAAGCACTTGGCGTCCTCTTTTGAACAATAGATGTGCGCCTGTTTCCCCTGCCACAACTGATGATAAGATGTCCTTGATCGTAGCAGTGAGAAATTGACGCACTGAACACAAATTTGCACGCAATGGTGGCCAGTTCTCTTTTCGAGGACTTTTTGCACGCCGCCGATTGAATCGCAGGGACGTCTGGGTATCAGTAATGTCATCCAGCAGCATTGAAGCTCCAATGTAACGATCAAGATTGGCTGCATGGAACCACTCAGCTCGGAGTTCGTCCAATCCAGTTCGCCGCGTCTCTTTCCTTCGCTGCTGACAGGTTGCGACATTTTTTGCCAGAATATCACAGGCCAAACCGCCACTCATCGCCCCCGGCGTGGGCACGTACGCTTGGGTTACCCGGCTCGCTGCGTACGGGACGTGTATGGATGCCCGCTGCCCGTGCGCGGGTGGTGAGACCCTGCTCGCGCCAATAGGGACCGGTGTACGGGAGGCGTATGGACGCCACCGTAACCTCCTCAAACAAGTGTCATTTTGATTGGTCACCCAAACCAGTTGGCCCGGAGTGTGCGCGTCACGCCGGCCAACCGCCCCCTACCCGCGTGACATCAGGTGCCGATGCCGGCGCCACGCCCGACTGGGCCCCCGAGCACCCCCCAGCGCACCGCCCTTGCAAAACGATGTCGTAAGTGTTTGGTGGCCGGCCGCAGCCGCGCCGCCGTTGGTGGGCGGTGTAGTGTTCGGCGGCAGGCCATCCGCAGGCCATCCGGAGGCCATGCGCAGGCCATCCCGGAGTCATCCCGCGCCCCCACGCCAGAAACAAGGATGCCCCCCTCCGTGGTGTCCCGCGAGGAGTGGAATGCCGCGCGCCAGGAGCTGCTGGCCGCGGAGAAGGCCCTGACGCGGCAGCGCGACGAGGTGTCGCGCCAGCGGCGGGCCCTGCCCTGGGTGGCGCTGGAGAAGGACTACACCCTGCAGGACGCTGACGGGCGACCCGTGCGGTTCTCGGAGCTGTTCCGCGATGGCAAGGCCGACCTGGTGGTGTACCACTTCATGTATGACCCTGCCTGGCAGCTGCCCTGCGACCACTGCTGCTGCTGGGCGGAGGGTTACAATGCCTACGCCCCTTTCCTGGCCGACAAGTTCAACTTCGCCGTGGTGGCCAAGGCGCCCGCCGACCGGCTGAAGCTGGTGATGGCGATGAAGGGCTGGTCGCTGCCCATGTACAGGTGGGGACGCGCGGCGCGGTGGCCTCGGAGATCTGCGGATCGGCCCCGCCCAGGAGATTGCCGATGATTTCCCAGAAACTGGCGATTGAGCGCGACCCCCCAAAATGCCGACAATGCCAAGGTATTGCCGACGGATCGGCGGCCATCGGGCAACTGACATATGCGCACTGCGCCTGTGCCCGGCAGCTCTGGCGGGAGCGATTTCAACGCGGACTTCCACGTCGAGAACACGGTGATGAAGTGCGGCGGCCGGGAGGTGCCGCTGTCCCAGGGCCCGGGGCTGAACGTCTTCCGCAAGGAGGGCAGCGTGGTGTACCACACGTACAGCACCTACGGCAGGGGCCTCGAGGTCTTCAACGCGGTGGGTGGTCTGGAACGGGCTGCGCCCGCGCGTTGGTGGGGGCGGGCGGGGGTGTGGTTGGGGCCAGGGGCCCACGTGACTGGGGCGGGGCAAGAAGTCCTGGTGTTCCGGGAGGGCGTTTCGATACGGTTCACGCACATGAAGGCCCAGGCTTGGTCTTTCCGGCGTAAACACCGAGTGTGACCCGTATTTACGCGTTAAAGTACGTAAATTGTAAGCCGGTGTCCATAAAGACAGCATATGCAGACTCAAGGAGTGGGCAGAAACTACTTTTTGTTTGACGACGTCTTTCGCCTTGCCGAAGCAAGTGGACGTTGTGTTGCGTGTGCTCAAGGTGGCGGAGGACTGACCATTGTGTGCGAATTCATCGTATAACGTGAGTGCCCCAGTGGGCCGTGAACATAGCCGGAGAATTGGCCCCTTTGCACTTTGCGTGTTCACACGCATGAAACGTGAACACAAATATGTAAACGTAAACCTAAAGGCCAAGCCTGCAGAGACCTGCAAATCCTGACCGCCTCTATGTCGCCGTTTCCACATCGGGAAGAGGCACAAAAAGAGGACTGAGTGGAAACTGGGAAGAATGACTAGCGTTGGACACCAACCATCCGACTGGCCGACCGCCCAACTAGACAGCCGGCCATGGCAGCCGGACGGGGCACATCTGGGAAATTCCGTATTGGTGGGATTGGCGTTCTTGTGGGGCTTTTATCTTATCTATTTTGATTTTTTTTCTGCTGCTCCAACGTGGCTTTGGAGGCGAAACTTGGCGGGCTGCTTGGTTCCAGTTCGCGCCTGGGTGCAAATCTTACAGCCAAGCCCTGAAGCACCGTGGTACAGAACAACCAAACTCCAGTATACTGGGGCCGTGAAACCCCAGGGCACTGGAGGCTAATGCAGTGCACCCAAGCAGCACTGGAGCCGCCAAACCTTACCCCTAACTTTTATGAACATGGGCTAACCTCGAGCTGAGCTATCACCCAGTGTATCTGCACAAAGAGCAGCTTGCAGATACGATTGGTTAGCAGGACATTAGTGGCCAACGCCAGATCTGAGGTGGGAAAGCCTGTGCAATTTCCTGGCCATCGGTTTTGAAACGTGTGTTGCACGATCTGGTTATCGAATTGGCTGTATCAGGTTGCTATTTGTCACTTGCATTCATCTGGGCCTGGTACCCTTCATAACAAATTGTGGAGCAAAGACCGCTCATCTGGTGCAATCTAAGGCATCTGGGAGCCAACCCAATGTGGTCTCCCCACCACCATTCCCCCCCTTTCCCTTTTCAGGATTTGGTGCATCGTGCAGCTTGGGTCGCAGATCCTCTTTGATCGCGTTCTCCTATCCCTCAGCATGTTTGGCTTTGCATGATAAATTGTTGATCCATTGTGCCACAATCAGCACTGCACAACTGCAGATGTTGATTGGGCTGTGTGCTGTCAGTGATTGTAGAAGGAAACCTTCGTACGTGCTCTTTGCAATGCATTTGTGCTGCAAATAAATTGAGTAGCGGTACCCATCTGATTCGTCTGCTGTGAACCAGTTGTTCCGATGCGAATCTGCAGAATCTGTGCACTTTGCGCAGCTGCACACTTGAAATCCCTGTTTTTGTGGCATCCATGTGTGGCCAAGAACCCTGTTTTGGCTATCCACTTTCAGTTCTCTAAAGAGATCTGTCAGGGGGCTGTGTTGACCATTGCATCGACCAGCACGTTGTGAGCAAGACTTGGGGTGGCATCGCACCTTAGGGCACTGCCAGTTGGTGGCATTGTCTGGCTGATTCATGGCAAGTTCTCCTTGTAGCAGAATGTTCTGAATTTGTGTTGGCACACGCAGATCTGGGCGTTCTTGGACGTCCTCCCCAATGGCCGCGAGGGATGGCACCCAAAGCACAAGCACCTGTACAGGAAGAGAAAGCCAATCCCTGATGGTGAAGATTCTAAGTCGCGCAAGAGAGACAGAACTGAGAGCAGGGAATCCAAGCACTGTGAAGATCACAAGGCTGAGAGTTGAAGGGGAGAGGCGTGGCTGGCTTCCTCCAGTACCAATAGGAAAATAGCTGGTGCGTGGTACGGTAACTTGTGGCTGCTATATCGCAAATATCTCCAAGACTAGACTGCACCGTGGGCAAGAAGGGCTGGTCCTTGTTTGTGCTGTTGTGGGGGCCCAAAACCCAACAGTGGCAAGCACATGAATATAGTCAAAGGAGAATGGTTTAAGATTAGGCTGGGCAAAACTAGGGTAGGTTAGATTGTTTATGCCATGCTGTGCAGTAGGTATGTGCAGAAATTAGGGCAGTTGTTGAAAGACAGCTTGGGAGGTGTAAGTTGTTCTCGTGCAGCTATGTACGGGTCCATGTCGCTATGGTTTGGATTGTGTGGTGCACTTATGTGGTGGGAGAGGTGCCCTTGGTGGCCCAACATGTGCAGGAAACGATGGCCACCCTCACTTCCCGCCGCTATATAGAAGTAGCATTTTTGGGCTTGTGCTTTCCGAATGGAAATGGATGTTGCACCCCAAAAAAGAGTTGAACAAGTTCATTGATGCTGATTTCAGAGCATATTTCGCATGATTTTGCCTATCTGAATTGGCTCAACTATATGCTCGGCATTGAAGGTGAACTGGGCGTGCTGCTCGGTGCCATTCTTTTTGCACAGAGTTTTTACCTCCGACGGTTGGATGGTCTGGTCTTCAGCGTACTTTTGGTTGTGCACCTTTCCGTTCAGCGTGCCAGTGATGCTAGAGGAGTTTCTTGGCCGCTGATCTTTGGTTCGACATCGAACGCCGATGCCTTTTGTCGACGATATAGGTGTAGGCGGCGCGATTGTTCCATCACCACCAGCGCAAGTACCACCGAGTGCTGTTCTTCACAAGGAAATGGAAGTGTGCTGATAACGGCGGCAGGAGGAGTGCTTCATGCATACACATTTTGTTTGATAGTGTCTATATAGTGGGATTTTGGTGCTGTCATTCCCAAATTCGCAGTGCAGGATTGAGGGGATTCGACACTACACCTAACGCACGTCAACGCAATTGCAGTGCCTTTTCCGAAAACAGGCACCCATGAACAGCTGTTACCGCTTTCATCTTCAAATGGCACCTGTGAACAAGATGTGGACTGGGCAGTGAACAGGCGAAAGGAGAACAACCGCCAATAGGATCGTTCGAAATCGTATACAATCAAAGTTGCAGCCAGAAAGGGTGTGCACTCCCGATCACACAATGGGTCGGCCATTAAGGGAACAATCGATTCAGATAGTGCCTGTCGTGTGGCATACAGCGGTGTATAGGTCACGGCAGTGTGGATCAAAATTTCCTCAGACCTGCGTCGTGCTCTGCTGGCCTGTCGCCCTCTGCTTTGGGGTCCAATTATACCGACCTTGGTCTTCTCTTCACATTCAAATTCCAGGACGTTCCTGGGCTTAGATCTCCTTGTTGCTCCTACAACAGTTGCGCGTTGCTACCACTCATGATGCTCCTCCCGAGGTGCCTCAGAAAATTTCAAACAGTCATCCACGAGGGCGCTCCACAAGCCATGACGTTATCAAGGTAAAAAAATCGGTTCCGCAGGCGAGATTCATGCAATTCGCAAACTCCATCACATCGCATCGCCTGTGAAGATGTCAACTCGCACCGATTCTTGCTCGCGGCCTCTCCACATCTCCCAGCCACGCGTGCGCATAAAATGTCCCGGAGCCGCCTTCTTCCGCTCATGATTCAACAACACGTCGGCAACATAAATACTCTCTTCGGAGGCGTGTATCTTTACTTACCATCTTAGCATCCTCAGTGCATACAACTTCGAATTGGCGTCCCCCCCTTGCATGAACTTTCCGGGTTCCCTTTCCGCCCTTCTCCTCATATTGCGCAGGTCGTGGCACTGCAACCAACCTCATATTCACCCCCTGCCCTGTATGAGAGGTGCACTATTTTTTACTGGCCGCCGCCGGTTGCGCCATTTGTTGTTGCCCATTGCATTGCCCAGGAAGGCGTTCTCCACGTCCCCGACCTCGACCTGGCTGTCGGCCCTCCGAGCCGCCTCCCGTTTCCCCCGGCGGCTCTCCTGGACCCTGCCGCGCATTTCCTACAACTATTCACAACTTCCGGATGCCATTCACCACCAATGGGCCATATTTTGCCCTCTAGCCCTGGCTACTCATCTGTAAAAGGGGTAGCAAGGGTCGTAGCGGTACTTGTGAAGGACGAGGAAGTCTCCTTCATATGCACAGGTGCTTGGCGCACGGCTAATTGACGTCGAAGCAGCAAGCGAGCTGCTGCTGCAGCGTCGAGCCACCGAGAGGCTTGAGAGATAGGCTCCTGAGATGGATGGCAGCGGCACTCAGCGTCGCTGCGGCCTTTGAAGCGCCGAGAGGCTGAAGCCTCGGCACGAATGCCTTTGTATCGTCGTTTTGTAACCGCAGCAGCCTTGTGTCCAAGCCTTTGAGTGCTGTTTACAGCAGCAAGCACAGGCGTTCTTTCTATCATAGAAAGAACATAATGTCCGATCGGACATAATGTCCGATGACCGTACTCCGATCCCATTCAATGCGACTTAGATCACTAGACACACCCCCCGCACGCGCTATTCTGCACAGCCCGCTATCCCCCGTGATCTACAGCACTTTGCACTCTAGAGTGCAAGTTACTTTTGACAGGAAGGAACAGTCGGGTTGGAGATCTCCAAACCCGACTACTTCTTCTTCTTGGAAATTCTCGATGTTATCGGCATTAAATTGCAGTTTTCAAGGTGTGTTGTGTTCTTATTAAAGGTGTGTCGGCAAAGCTCACAGAATACTGTCAACTTCCAGACCAAGTCTAGTTTCCAGATTTATATCTTATGCTCTATGCGCCCAGCGTAGCGACGGGAGGCAACACACCTTGCGACACACGATACAATATGAGAGGCAGGTCAAGCGCCCCGACAGTCTCGGGCCGAGACGCCAATACTAGCCTGCGATTTCGACATGTCTTCACCTTCCCGGCAATCCAAACCTTGGAGACTTCCCAGTTTGTCGGTCGCGTTGCGCCTGCCTACCCAGGTCCAAAAGTGTGCGATTCGCACAGTTGCTAACTGTATTCAAACTGCGTCAAAATGGGGATAAGTCGTGTGCATGCACACGATCTAACACTTGTTTGGAGTTCATTCCGTGCCAAAGCGAGACGAACTCGTACTATCCGTCACGTGATATTGGTTCCCACTTTCGCCAGGGACACCGCAGCTCCGTCACCTGCATCTATTCACTGTTACCATTAATTTGACAGAAATGGCAACTTTGGCCGATAATAAATGAGGCGTTGTTTGTGCGTTCGTCAGCCGCACTGGCACGGTCGCTCCCAGGCACGGGAAGCAAGCCGCAACCAGATGACATTACAAGACAAGTGTACCAATCAAATACTGTACAAGGAAATGTCCATTCTTAGTAAAGCACCATGTTCACCATATTCACCATGTTTCTGCCACCATATTCACCATGTGTGTCCAACACATCATATCATTACTCACATTCACCATATGTGTCCAACCACACCATATTATTTCTCACAATAAATGTTGAAAACGCCAACCCATGGGGCGATTGAAAAAAGTGCTCCGGCATTTCTTCAACTCCCATCTGTTCACCAGCATGACAGCAAAAGCTTGCGAGATCCCCTCATCGCATCTGCTTGCCGCTGCACAATGATACGAGATGCAAGTATTTTCGAGGCTCTAATGACGCAAAAATGGACGGCCTTGCGGCAGCATTTATCTATTGTCCTGAGAATTCGGAGTCCTTTCACCAGCCAATCTGCCTTCCTGCTTTCCTTTTCCATTGTGGCTGTTGAGCCAGCAGATACTCATAAATCGCGGTCAACCTGTGGACGGCCTTGCGTCACAGTATATCCACTGTCCTGAAAATTCGGAGTCCCTTTCACCAGCCAATCTGCCTTCCTGCTTTCCTCTTCCATTGTGGCTGTTGAGCCAGCAGATATTCATAAATCGTGGTCAACGTGCTTCTTTTCCTTCCTGTCTGTGAAGCTCTGCGCTGTGCTTTTAAAGCAAATATGCCGCTTTGTATCAGAGCTCAGCAGCCGCCCATGTCAATCCTGGCCGGTCAGTAGTGCGTGTCACACAGGCAGCCACCACGTGTCAGTTGTGCTCTGACATCGAATGTTAATGCAGCATCACTGCCACTGCAATATATTCACCGCTTCGGCAGTTTGAACATGCGCTTTCACTTTCTGAGCTTTGTTCCTCGGCATTCTGCCCAGTAAACTTACCCCACTCCCCTCCTTTCCTTTCCTTTTTTTCCAGTCGGCACAGAGTCAGGAGGGAGCAGCTACCAGCACAAAGGCGCCGCTTGGTCGAGTCAGCGGTCGTGTCGAAACACCGGCGTTAGAGGGACTCGGCCAGCCGTGTTCCCTGGCGGGCGCAATCAGACGGGGAGCCAGCGCGGACATCTTGCTGTCCTTGTCAGCGGGTTAAGGGCATATACATTGTCCTTGGGGAGGGATGCAAGGCGTTCCCATTGAGCCCGTTGCCAGCCCGGCTTCAAAAGGGAACGCCCAGCCACGGGCACTGGCTGGCGCAATTCGAAGGGGAGGCCGCACGATCAATTGTGAAGTTCCTTGTCTGCACCATTGGAGCACAGATTTGGTGCACTTGGGGAGGGACGTGAGCCGTTCCCTTTGATGGCGTTGCAGTCGCATTGTCCAGCGAGGCTGTCGTCAGCCTGCACCGACTACTGCGCAAAAAATGGTCTAGGTAAGCCCCGGCACAAAAGCACAAGCTAAAGTCCGGTGTGGTGCGCTGAAAGTTGCTGCATCGCTTTCCTTAAAAACCGACGTTTCTCACATTAGGCCACATGAGCTCCGCTTTCTATTTTCTTCGCTCCGCAAAACAGGGCAGGACAGTGCATCGCTGTGCCGAAGAATTAAATGAAGCACAGTAAAGGCGAATGCAACAATCGGGCTGAAAACCGACCCGCACAAAATCTCCCACCCAGCTTTGATGCGGCTGAGCAAAAGCAAGGCCAGATTGGGATGGAACACCGCCAAGTCCGCACCAGACCAAACACTGTACTCTCTACTGTACAATACGTCGCCCTTTGGCAGTCAGGAGACAGTGCCCTGCTGTGGTCGGCTGTGGCTGCTGAGCGCCAGATTCTCATGATCACAGCACAGGCGTGGTGCATGTGGGCCGCAGGATTCGCCCGCACATTGGCAACCAACTGATGGACTCGCCCACGAGCTCATCCCAAGCTAATAGATCAAAAATGTTGCAACAATGAATTGTGTCGCTGCTTGATTGTCTAGCTTCGCCCCAAAGGCTTCAGAGGGTCAAGCAAAGTTCATGCGTTCAGCCCACCACCCATCAATGTACATCGTTCACAGCTGACAAAGGGCCCCCTACCATTTATTCTGCCACTCTGCCATGCTGCCCATTCAGTTAATCGCCCTTAGAGCCACCGGGCATTGAGGTTCAGCTTGATGAGGACCACAAACCGCAGGGAACCTGTTTCAGTCAGGCACAGTTTTAGCCTGCTGGTGCGCAGAAAGAAGTCAGTGGGGGCGAGCCATCTGGACCCATCCTTGTCAATGACTTTGCGCACTTCCCCACATCGTATGGTCACCTGCACATGTGGGATCAGCTTGTTCACGTACTCACAGTCACATTTCACTGCGCTCGCACAGCACAAACGTACACCCAAACCCTGGCTGCCCTGTTTGTCCTTTCCTCCCTCAACTTTCATCCACCAATTCGAGCCCGCGTAGAAGCACTTATCTGACTCCCACCGCCCGAACAGGCCAACGTTCATGACGTCCTCCAGTTCGCAGGAAAACCGGAATGGGGGCATGCCTTTGGCTTGGCACAGGGAACTTGCACTGCAGCTCATCTCAGCATTGTGCATGTCTTGGATGGCCATTTTTAGCAAGCGCGCTTTCAACATTCCATGCCAGAAAGCCTGCAACCCTTCCTCAATGCCCAAGTCGTCAAGCCTATTGGAAACCTCCATTACTTCCCTATCCCGGAGGTGTTCATACAGGATCCCATTTTCTAGGACATCCACAAACGCCTCTCGCAGCTCAACAAGCTCCGAGCGTCCACTATTCAAGGCCGGCAGTGCCCCGCTTGTTTCAGAATCGCCCTCAGGTGGGCGATTGGTGCAAGCAGTCTGTGCACAATCCTGAAATTCGTCCTCCTTGCCTTCGAACCTCAACTCAAT
The DNA here is from genome assembly GCA_905146915.1 of Ostreobium quekettii. Lineage (NCBI taxonomy): Eukaryota > Viridiplantae > Chlorophyta > Ulvophyceae > Bryopsidales > Ostreobiaceae > Ostreobium > Ostreobium quekettii. The sequence continues at coordinate 53,370 of CAJHUC010001304.1, read as the reverse complement.
ATGTCCGTTATCCTCATCACTGCTCGGCCCCAAATTTGCCCACGCAGCCTCCATTTTGGCCCCGAACACATCAGTCACCAACCTGAACCGTAGTATCTCCGTCGGCACTGCCAGAGCATCCGACTTCAATATGTCTCGCAGAACCCCAAGGGGCACACGGAGCAACTGTCTTCTCAGCTCAAACGCGTACTGCTTATAATATGTAGCACAGGCCTCAAGCAACACATCGCTAGCCAGGTACCCGCGGGTGGCCGCCAGGTGAAGGATGTCAGCCACATTGGTGAGAGTCAGGTGTGCCGCAACGAACTCTGCACAGCGCATCGCCACAGCAGACATCTGCAGAAACGAGGCGGCTGCATAAAACCCCTTAGCATTGTCCATGTTAAGGCCCATGTCCCTCCCGTACATAGTCGCCACCACAGCTTCAAAGCTTGCAGCCGTCACCAGGTCGTCTTCCACGGCCAGCGTATAAACCTTCTGGTGCTCCTTCCATTCGCCCAGGAACAGCGACCTGAACAAAGGGCTCTCGCACACCACCAAGCGGTGCAACTGGAACTGAGCGCCCTTGACGTCGATCGTGACGTCTGCGAAGTGTTTTTCGGTCCAGGCTTCACTTGCAACGGTGTGGAGCAGGACCTTGGGATTGTGGAGCTTGGGGGGCATGACGCCCATGTGCTCCTCTGCACTGTCCATGGCCTGTGCAGCCTGCAGCGCACACAACCCTTCAGTTGTGGGGACTGACCCACTACAGAACATGATCGGGCGGCCACTTTTGGTCAGCCCACAACATCGCACACACTGTTCTGGCGCCGCGGATAAGACGTCAATTCTTTTCGCCAGCTGGCAAACACCAGTAGAAAACAGCCTATTTGCGATGCCAACTGCGATGCCATTTTGACACAAATTGATGCCATCACAGCCCCTTTCATGCCATCGCACTCACTGTGATGATATCAATTTGTGTCAAAATGGTATCGCAGCTGGCATCGCAAACAGACCGTTTTGTACCAGTGAAAGCACTGCACAAACTGTGTTGGCAAGGGGCAAAAATGGGGGATGAAAAGGCCCAATCCGAAGGGTAAGTCGTTTCCGCTTGCCCATCGCGTTTCGGAGCTTTGCGAGTCCGCCTCCACTGCTCAAGTTTGAGTGGAGCCTCTAGAAAGTGACTCCTATCCCATTCATGCCACACTGTACATTACTGCACCAGCGCTGGCTTCCTGGCATGGTCGGCATCTTGCCGACCGCATGAGCCTCAGCGAGCCCGCCACATCTTCCCAGGACTTCCCCTCCTTGGCGCTGGGGCACAATTTCCCCCGGGGATGAGAGGGTTGTGAACTAACAACAGAGCCACCGCGTCCATGGCAATCCAAGTGTGCGCCCGATTGCCTCCGTGCCCCACAGAGAGACCAGCCGTTCAGTCTCATGGGCGCGCCGGCCCGGGCGCGGAAGGCGCAGGAGTTCGCGAGCAGCGCATCCCGACTTCTCGCCCCGCTTCCGCGCGATCAGACGTTGCCGCGAGCTTTCCCGGTCACACGCGGGGCGCCCGTCACGCCCCCGCCCCGCGCTCGGCATGGCCCCGTCCCCGCGGCGCCAATCCAAAACGGGGGCCCTCATCACTGCATTGGCGCTCGATCCACACGCGAGGCCCGGCCTTCGGGGGCCACTGCGCGGCGCTCATGCACCCGCAGGCGCGCGTGGGGTCGTCCCTCCAACAACCCGGGATCGCGACTGTGGGCAAACATTCAAATGGAATGCAATGGCGGCACCGGTTCCGAAATCGGTGCCGAAGGGCAATACTGGAGCCCATGCCTCCCAGGGGGGCCCGTCGCGGGGCGCGCCGCGGGTTATCTCCCCCCCTCCCCCCAACCGGGCACGCGAGCGCCCACCTTCGGCATGGTCGCCGCTGCCGATGCGCGTCGATGGCTCAAGCCGGGCAGCCCGGGGGTTCGCCCGGCGGCGGCGGGTGCAGCCCAAGCGCCTCGCCCCGCCTCGGCGTCTGCTCCCTGCGCTCTGCAGCTGGGCTGCCGGCCACAGGGCAATGCCCCCTGGAGCCTCCAGTCAGCAGGGAGGCGCCAGAAGATGCCTCACGGGGAAGAATCCCAAGGGGATGATGTCTGGGTTGCCTAATACTTTGAGGTGGAACGGGCGGGGCGCGTGGGCCCCCGGGCTCGCGCGCCGGCGCACAGTACCGCCCATGTCGGACTCAGCCCTCCGCCGTCCGCATCCATCCTGCCTGTATTCGTCCGCGATTTGGCGATCACGCAAGGGGCGCTCGCCGCCGGTGCGACAGGGGCCACGGTTTAGCACCCCCTTGGCCCGCGAGCGGCCAGTTTTCGGGGCTGGTCGGGCCCGCCCCGCAGTACTTTGGTTCGGCACAAATTCGCAAAGTACATTGCGGTACGCGCCCCTTGGTCGCGCTGCCGCATTGCGCATGGGTACGCACGGTGCCGCTGGTCCTGTGCCACGCGCCCTGCATGCCGTGCGAGCGTCCCCAAAAGGGCAGGGGCAATTTGCGGCGGCGGGCTCAACCGGCTGCGCCGTGTACTGTGGCCTGCTGGACAAAATATGCAGATAGATTCTGCAGGCTTATCCTGGAGGTTCCAGTACCAGGTAACTGCAGCAACTTGATTCAACGATCTGCTTCGCGACTTGATGTTCTGCTCTTCTCTCCGGCTCGGCGCTGTGCAACCGGTGTATCCACAATCGAGTATCCGGAATATCCTTCAGCGCCCAGAATCGAGTTTGGGAACCCTGTGGGACGATGCTGCCGCGGCCTGTGGAATGCAAGGTGACAAATGCACGAGGAGTCGTCACGATCCCATGACGGCGACGACAACTGTGATGGCTGCATGCGAGGAATCGCCTTCCTCGATGATGGAACCACCCGACTGGAGCGGCGTGGCTTTCGGCGTCTGAGCGTGAACAGTCATATCCACCCGGGGGCGAGTGCGCTGCTGCTGGACCGCCTTCCGTCTACAAGTCGATTTTCAAGTTCAGGCTCGCAGAAGCGTCACATGAACCCGCGTTTGGAATTTCCCAAGACAGCCCTGCGGATCTAAAGTACCGAAAATCCGCGGCCAGGTTTCGTCGCGCATTGTTTGAATCCAGAGTTCGTGTAAGCCGTAGTTGGACCGCATCCCCCGCCCCGACGCCCCGAGCCATAAATAGGTACGTCACGCGCAACCCCAAACGCCGACACCGCCGCGACGCTCGCTGTTCCCAGCCCTGCCAGCGATCCAAGGACCGGGCGCACATCCGCTTGGTTCAAATCGAGGGCCGGCAACAGCAGGCGCACGCCCGCGCCGTCCGTGTGCAATCAACGAAGCACCGCCGCGCGTGGAAGCGTCGCATCCCGCGGATCGCCTCTCACAGGGAGGAGAAGGCGGGAGGAAAAAGCACGAGGAGAAGAAGGTAATTGCCTTCTTCTCCCGCTGGAGCCCCCTCGTGGAGTGCGCCCTCCGCGGCTGCTCGACGCACGCGTGAAAGTCCGGAGCGATCCAGCCGGGTCTGGGGCAGCGACGGTCACCGGACTGGCCTCGATTTGCCGCCCATTGCCCCCATCTGCTCGCGTGTTTTATCTCCACGAAAGCTTTCAGGCGGGGACGGTGCGTACATGGTCGGCAATATTGGATCGGCCCGGCTTCCGTGGGCGCCGCGGACGGAAACAGTGTGGGCTTGCTCGGATCCACGAAGTTCTTTTGGCAGCGCCGCCCTTGCGCAAGCGAGCCCCCGGATCGCCGCCTTCTTCCGCCCTGTTGGCGCCCTTTCCATGCCCGACTTGGCGGGATGGCCGTCGGCGCCTTTTCGCACGGGGCCGTGCGGACGCGGCCGCAGATCTGAACGACTTGAACGAATGCGGGACAGAAAATCGCGCTTGAAATCGCTTGAGCGCCCGCCATCCCCTGCAAGGTGCAACGGCGCCGCTCTGCCTTTCGAAGCCAGTTTCACACAAGGGATTGTGGCCACTGCAGCTCTGAAGATCGGGCCCAGAACGGCGCCAGCTTCCGGCGGACGCTCCGATCCGCACTTGAGCTCTACAGCGCGGGGCCCATGCGCTTGCAAAAGTATCGCCCACCTCGCACAGTTTCTGTCCGTGTTCAAATGTTTCAAAATGGGACCAGATCGCGTTGTCTTAACCTTCTTGGCGCCACTTCTTCTCCAGTGAAACGGCCGCGCCGGCATCGCCTTGGTGCTTCGAAGGCGAATTGAAGCAGAAGCATTTGAGCGAGTCGTGGCGATGAAGACGCCGGGGTCGCGCATCAGGAAGATCGGCAAGTACGTGCTGTTGGAGACGATCGGCACGGGCGGGTTCTCCACGGTGCACGTGTGCCGCCACGAGGAGACGGGCGCGGAGGTGGCCGTCAAGATCGGCCAGGCGTCGGTGTGGGAGGAGTACGTGGAGTCCGAGGGCCTGGAGGGCATGATGCACATGGACGAGTGGAACGCGTACAAGAGGCTGAACTACGGGCGCGGGGAGGCCAACGCGAGTGGCGTGCCGACCGTGTACGAAACAGGTGAGATAGGGGGTGGGAGTGTGGCGGGGTGATCTGCCGGAATCTGTCGGCTTCTGCCCACGACGTTGGGAAGCAGAAACCGGCATGCCGTTCCTTCGCTGTACGTCCATGCTTTCTTTTGCTTTGCTTTTCTTTCTTCCATGGCGGCGGCTTGTTTGATGTTGGTGAGAAATCTGGAAAGTGCTCTTGAGGGATCAGCGCCGCGTGCTTGCGACGGTTGGGAGGCTACAGCTTGCCTGAATTTTGCGTTCCTTGCAGGGCTCATCAAGCTGTCGGAGCAGGAAATATACCCGTACCTTGTAATCCAGCTGCTCGGAAGGTAACGGCTTAAGGGTCCATGGATTCTGTTAGTCGCCGGATTGAGAAACATATGCACTGTCAATTGATAGGCTCCCAAGTATTGGACAACGAGTTGGTCATTGAAATGAAAATTGCTGCATCCATTTTTGTGCATCGGTTCCAATATTTGATCGCTTCCCTACCTGCATTTCATCCACTGTGTTTAGCCAGTTGTGCTTGATGCATCTGCGAACAGCGCTTTGGACGTGGCCATTTTGATCTCTGCTTCTGGGCAAAACCAAAGATCGAAAAAATATTTGATTTTCTGTCCAACTGTGAATGGTAGGGTTTCTTGCCTCTGCTAATGCCTGCGAAGTTGCAGCAAGTCGAGCTCTATCAAAATGCGCCTTAGATCTGCACCACTCAGAATACCCAATCCGAGTTTTGCAGGAATGTTGGAGGCCTCAGCACCGAGACGTCCACCAACAATGCATATTTCGCGTGGATCGCCAGAAACATGCTGTCTGTTCTGGTTTACATGCACTCAAAGGGCCTTGTTCACAGGGATGTGAAGGTGCGCTTACTTCGACCGGTTGATCAATTTAGCCAGGCTTTTGAATCAAGCAGCAGTCATCGTTGGACATGCAAACCGTTACCGTACATCATGTACCAAGCAAAGGCATCCGTCGAATGGGTGTTATCTGAATAAGAGTCCCAAGATCTCGGGATTGTCATTGGCTCTCAGTCCTGGTATGGATGTAGCAATATGACGTATGAAGCGCAAATATCGGTTTCCTTTGAAGAGTGCTTGATTTGTTGTGAACCGATGACTGCAAGCAAATTTCTAAAGGCCGCAACAGTATTCGTGAATACTGTTACGAAATCTCTGTGCAGATAGACATAGGCCAAGACATACACCTGTTTGTTGTTGTTCAGCGTCGTTGCACTGGCTTTATGCATTGCTTTCCCGCACAGTTGTACATTCCCATGGGGGATGCCTTGGGCACAGTGAATTAGAATTCTCCTTGATGTCGATATTTCTTGCGGTTGTACTATTGTCAATCCGGAAGCCCGACTCATCGGGAGTTTGACTTATTATGTTGTTGGCTGCAGCCCTCCAATTTCTGCGTCGGAAGGAGTTCTCAGGAGAGTGCTGTATATATTCTAGACATGGGTACGAGGCTCACCTAAGTATCCCAATATGTGCAACTGAAAACCTTTTCATGTACTCGAAAACTGCGCACACTGCATATCTCTTACACCAAGCTCACTGCAGCTGTGCGTGAAGAGGTCAATGCGATGTTGCTGCACTTGTGGCAATGCTGCTGCTCCGCCATGGGAACATCTAAAAAATATCATGATAGTTGCAGGAATTGCGTCCACGTACATCTGGGGGTGCAGTTTGCATCCTTCACATCAGGCGATTTCAATCCTTTTTACCATATATTTCATCTATCATGTCCATCTCGTTTCCCTCTGAGCATCGCGCAGCCATTGATGCATAGCCACACCAATGCAAAGGCTTTCTGAATATTTCGGTGCCATCGTGCTCCAGTAGACTGTTGGAACAGCTCTGCTTGGTGTTCCAATGTCCATCACATCATACTGTTGGAATGGCTCACAGGATTTGCTGTTCAACGACCGAAAGAAGGAGACTGTCCAAACGACGACTTTGTGGGAACGCCGGACTATGCCAGCACCGGTGCCCTAAAAGGTTTCAGGTCCGTACACAAAGTGTGCAAATCCTTCGTTACATTCACCGTTCGACCAATTTGGCCGATCAATGGCAAAGCCTTTCCCTGCAACGTGCAAAGCGACATATGGAATCGACCTGCGCACGAAGTATCCAGAACGGCATCATAGCAGATTATCCAGGCAAAATTACGGCTTGTTGCCCACACATTTGTGTTCCAGTACAAGCCTTGAGTTTGACTGCCTTCGGCACGGCTCGTCGCACTCGCAGTCACCCAAATGTTGGCGACGCGCCAGGAGTGACAGATTCCAGATTGATCGGGCCACTCGATGCAGGCGGTGCAATAATGAGTATCGTTGGACTGGGTCTGCCATTCGATCGATGATTGTGCGCACAATTGTGAGCATGTCCAAGCACGCCTGAATTGGGCATTCTTTCTCGAGTTCTGGGCCGGCATTGAACGGGACAGGATGCTCGATTTGGCGCAGACATGGTGGCTGCCGTGTCCACCACTCCACACTCCACGCTCGGCTCCCTTCCCATAACCTTGCTCCAGAATACCGTGGTGGCTAAAACCTCGACTTCTTTGGGGAGAATAGAAACAGGACAACACCCCCTTTCATGAATACCCCACCACTGCCGCGCACTCTAACGCACATCACGTTCCAAGCCTTCCTGGGCAGTGCGCGGGCCAAATGGACCATTCATACGCTCACCACGGCCCGGGCCCCCGCCACGACGCTTGGATCTTCCGTTCCCCAGGCAGGGTCCCAAGGATGATTTGGAGTGCCTTGGGTACTCCCTGCTGGAGCTGTGGATGGGCGACCTGCCGTGGTACCTCACCACCGACGAGTCCGCCAAGGAGGGCTGGACGCCCAGTAACCTCCGGCGCATGGCGGAGAAGCGGGAGGCCATGTGGAACGATCTCAACGCGCGGGGGGAGGTGCCCAAGTTCTTCGTGGAGTGGATGGATTACGTGACTGGCCTGGAGGGCTTCGACGTGCCAGACGTCGGGGTGGGGCGGCGCTGAGCTGGGCGTTCCCACCACTGTTGGAAATAGGCAAAATCGCAGAGTTGGGCATAATGCAAGGGGATGGTGCTGCGAAATATTTTACCTCAAACCAAATTCCCTAGTATGTTTAATATGTGTGCAAATATGTGTGCTGATACAGTTGATGTTTCGAACATTTTGACATTATGTAAATGTCGAAACACCAACAACAACAATTGAATATTGTTTTAAATACTGACTTGGCATAAGAAAGGAATTTTCGTACAGTGCGAAATTACCATTCCCGCAAGCTACATGTCACATTTTGCCAGATAATATTTACCCACATTTTCTTGTCAATAAAGAATGTGTTGTCTCCACTGGGACGCCAGATGATGCAAACATGTGCACACATCATCGTGTACCCTCATCTGTTGAATGCCTCGCCAGATATTGGGACGCACCTCACGACCCATCGTCAGGGTGGTCGTTGGAAAACTATACCTTGATCCATGCAAGGATATTTCACGTTGTTGTACACCGTGTGGCGCGACCCACACACATCGCGCAAGTGTCAGCGAATGCCCGCGCTGCGCGCCCGGGTTGCCTTGACGTCGTGTGCACTGGTATGAGGCGACCTTCGATTTTCCACTGCAAGTATGGCATTATCTGCCTCAGCCACACCACTCACAGGAGCTCATCCCATAATCCATCATGCATAGACAAGTGCGAATCGAGCAGCACTCATTCCCATTCCCGCCACCAAGTTGACGGCGCTGTGTACTTGCCGATCGTGGCCTTGAAAACACAAGGATACCTAGTGTATTCAACCCTTCCGCATAGTAACGTAACGGTTAATCTTTTTTGGCCGGGAAAACAACAAATAAAAGACGCTCTTCTAAAAGATTGCGGCGGAGCAACGTGGAAAAATTAAAAAGAACGCTTTGGAAAAAGCGGGGCAAAATGCGTGACGGAAAATTTTAGATGCGGAAAGGCTAATTATCCAACAGTACGGCGATGCTACTTTCGGCACACACAAACAACGCTTGATGGCATGATTGTAACATAAGCGCGTTTTCTGTCGCCCCAGCCCCTTTACGACCTAATCTCGGGCCTGGAAGCGACGCCGACCAAGGAGCCCTTCAAGGAGCCAAAGAAGCAGACGCCATCGAAGAGGAAGACCCTGGACACGACGGGCGTGTGCTTGAAAGACGGCGGCCCCCTGAAGAAGCCCAGAGCACAGGAGCTGGAGGCGGAGGAATGAAGTGCTCCCTACGGCCACGTCCGCCGCACATTTCTACCGGCCGTTTGCGTACAGCTGTGGAGGGGCCTCCGATGTACCAACGGAAGGGGGGGGATCCCGGCGGTCGGGGGGCGGGGGGAGCCGCGCTTTCGTTTGCCCGTCTGGGGAAAAGAGCACGATGGGAGCGCGCAGGAAGAGGCTCGGGCGCCGGCCAAGATGGGGGTGCTATCATTCGAAACGCGCCTGAAAATGGAGCGAGAGGCGCCCCAACGAAACGACCGGCGGTGGAGCGCCGAGTTCGGGAATGGGCCAATTAATTGAGGCGGGTAGGCTGCCCGTTGATGGCGCAACGCAGGCGAGGTGTGCTTCTTGGGCACCGAATTACATACTGTGTTATTGTGTAAATTGTGTGATGTTCTGGCACGCCTGATGTGACGCTCTTGCCAAACAGCTGGGCGCACGGAGTTGCTGGATGTTGGATCGATTTGAGATCCCGCGCTTGGCGCCTGCTCAGGCGGAATCCTTTGAATTTGGAATCTTTGGCGCCGGATGGCGCGTGCACTGGCAGCAATGGTGGGCGGACATTAGCATGGTATCGCATTTTCAAGTGGTCGACGCGCTCATCGACACGCAATCCGGAATTCTGGTGCTGTCTGCTGTCTTCACGCTGCACATTATGAAACAGTGCACATACCAACAGCAGCGTGGCCTCCAGCACAGGTTGTCCTCCATCTGCTAGCAAGCCTATAGCCGTCTGCCATGCAGATGATTATGCCCTAGTCATCGAAATGGTGACCTTTCCTGCTCACCAAATCCTTGTACATTCGCCCCCCAAAAGGTCCTTAGATATAACCCCTTGTTTACAATTTTCCCCATGGTTTTCCAGTGACCCTTGCCTCAGGCAACATGTGCAATGCATACGCTGGATCCACTGTGAAAATGATCGTGTCTCTTCCCCCATGGCTTATATTCTTGCAGAGTGGTCCCGTGCACAACGGTTACGGGGCGCTGGCTCACGAAAGGCTCGAGCCATGTCACTGAGTCAGTTGTTATCACAATGGCACCCTGATCATACTGGTATCCAAATCAATTCTAACATCAAGTCTAGCACCTCACTGCGCAGTGAGATACCTCCGCCATCCACATGAAAGGGGGGGGGGGGGGGGGGCGCCGGCCAATTGCCCTGAACGTGGTCCGCATCCTGTCTCTCACTTGCCGTGGCTGGGTCGGCGGAAGACACGCGCACTCAGTCAAAAGCCTGCCGTGAATTACAAACGGCAACTTGATACTCCTTGGACTATCGTGCACCACCAGCAGGCACGCCGCTGGCCTCCACCTGTCGCTTCAACCGACCCCGTAGCTGGTTCTGGCGACGGCTATTCCGCAATCCTTGTCCAACGCCAGACGTGCAGCTAGAAGTTGACCGGCCCCCGCATTCTGGCAACTCAGGTTGGGGCGCAGGTCCTTAGCAAATATTCCTATGTCCGCACGGGCGGATATCCTGCGTAATACAGAGGTGGGAGAGCAGCGTTGATGGGTGATGCGTTATTCAAAGCTTACACTAGACATGCAGCCTTTACATTCGCCAGTGAGGGGGAAAGTTCCAGTAATTTCCCCCGCCGCAATGGCCTACCCCCGTGATTGCAACGACGGATATCGGTTCCGCTCGCTGGGATCTTATGCAATGTTCCTAAATCAGGAATGCAAGTAACGCATTCCGCGAATATCAATGCGCACTTCCTATTACCAGGACATTGAGATTGCACTGCCTCATGCACGCACTAAACGTGCGCTCATCCCGCCTGCTGCGGCAAATTGCTGGGGCAGATGCACACCCCCGGGTCTTCGCATTTCGGGCAGCGCCACATGTGCCTGGGCGTCTCTTTCCACAGCTCGTATGTGCAGCCGCTCCTGTAGGGCATCGAGGACAATGCGTCAGACTAATGGTGATTTCAGTTCTGATACTTTTGATAGGCAAACGTTGTGCTTCCAGCCCAAGGCGACGTCCTCTGTTCACTTGATGCACGCAAATCAGATTAGAGTACTCGAACACACAAAGGACACTCTGACTGAATTCCGCTGCAGTTTTGACTCATTTCTGGATTCAGGAACAGAATCGCTGGTCGTGATGATTGATGTGCATTATGTAGCGCTCACGACAGCTAACGTGGTCTACACTCCACCAGTTTCAGAACAAGTGCATCCACAAACAATTCGAAAGATCACGGGGTTCGTTCATGGTTTGATCACATATAGTCTCAACCCCGACGACATGTACCTAGGACAAAATCATAACAAGGATGACACATGCGCAATCGTACGGCACAATGTCGTGTCGACTCACGAGAGGCATCCGCATGTGGTGTCGTCGTTTTTGCAGCACTCGAGCAACGTTGCGCTGGTGCAGACCCCATAAATGCATCCAATGAGGTCGTCGTCGAAGTCCAGGGCATTGGCAAACGATCGCTCATTGCCGTCCTCTATAGCAAAGCTTCTTGCAGCTGTAGCAAAACAAACGAGCGCTTTGAGATCAACTGCAAGTGAAACTGCTGCCGAAGATTTATTTTGGTCATATCCAGGGTCATGGCAACTCTGTCACCGACGTTTCTGTGGGTTATTACTAGTATATGTTTCATAATTGACCATAAAATTGCCTTGAATAGCTAGGCGATGGTCTAGCTATTGTTTTCCAGGGTAAGAAGAAAATTTGTGCCACAAACAACACATTCCATACCCTTGTAACATAGATGCATTGTGGATCTCAAATTGTACCAATACCACCACAATCTCGCTGGAAACATCACTGTCGTTGAATGCCCAATCCCCTTATTTCCAAAACGATGCTCTGTAACAGAAAGCCTGGATGCTAACCACAAACGTTGAACAGGAAAGTGTGCAGTATCCAGGACTGCCTGAGATGTTGTTGTGATTCAGACAGTACCAACACGCGCCCAACCACTGACACATTACCGTTGCTCCTGTGCCCTGAACTTTTAGCTCCCTCCAGTACTGAATATCTGTTGCCAAACACTATCACGCCCTTGCAGAACGCTGGCAAACTAACTCAGTCTGATCATCTGAATGCGGTGGACACGCATCATGGCCAGCGTGTCGTTTCCATGTTATTGTAAAGAATGCACCCACTCCTGGATGAGTCACAAGGGGAGTCAATTTTCATCAGTAAGATTGCACTCTTCCAAGCCTCCCTGCTCATATTTAACATAGCTTGTGCTTGTTTCATCCTACCCCACCTTCCAATGCGATCTTGAGACTCGAGCAGCCATTCCTAGCATAGATCGAGGAAGCAGCGATGGCAAACGCCTTTGCAACTCTGCCACCCTCAGCCATGCCAAGTGCCGTGAGCACTGCAAACGCCTCTTCGTATCCCTCAGTTTGGGAGATGTTGAAGGCCTTTGCCAAGGCTGGGACATAGGAGCACGAATGGAACTTTCAGCACGATGTATCGTTCAATACACGGCGTGAAAATAACAATGTGCAGGTTATTGCCAGCAGCAGAGCGCATTCCAAATCCCCGTGCTAATGAGAAGGGTCGACTTGAATTGTTGCCTCCACATGGCCTGAGTTCAAAACAATTACAATGGCAACTTGATTTATTCTGTAAACCTTGGGCCCATATTTGTATCGCATCTGCTTACTGAAATTCAGTACCAGTACCATAGAACGTACCAGAGCGGGGATGCATCGCTTGGTAACTGTACGATGAAATAAACAATGTGAGTGTCAGTTTAGGCAAGAATCAGTGCTCTCTAGCGTACTGATATGCCTTAAGCTCTAGATTTGCAATATTCCGTGCGAAAGAAGTGGTGGTCGAACACCCAGAACTGGCTATATTGCGAAGCGCATCTCTAATTCATAATTCTCTGTGAAAATCAAGAAAAGGCTCGTCAACATACAAACTTCTAGTTGTTGCGCACAATTTTAGACTCCACAATGGAACTGGGAAAAATATCGGCATCAGCAAAACTGCTGCCTGCTGAGCGAACGAACGGATGGACGATATCCAGATTTCAACATTGTAGTTGCCACACATTGTAAACATCGTTGTCAGCATGAATCCATCGCCAAAGAGCACCGCACGCACCTTCGGCCGCTTTTGGGACTGGACACGCCGCGTACTCAGTGTTGGGAGGGCAAGGCTGTTCCACTGTCTCAGCAATGCCACGGACGATCGGCTCCAGCTCTCCATCGGCCAAGGCGTCTACAATGGCTTCAGCAACTGGATCGGTACCTGTTATCAAAAAGATACCCATTGGTGGAATTAAATCCGCAGGAACTACCCCTCATCCTGATGTTTCAACATTTCTGGGGAGAAATATGATTGATTTAGTTGACGAAAGTGCTATTAGTGGTCCAACCGACTGTTAGTGCATAGTGATGGCGGTGACGAAACACTTCAGATTACACTATTGTAAGTGAAAAGAGACCACCCATTGCACACACCAGCGTACAGAGTATGGGTAGGTCGCTTGTGTTCGCCCCAGGCAGTACAGATCTGGTGGCAGTTGTTACGTGCACGATTTTTCACTCAGAACTGTCACTGGTGTTATTGGTACGCAGGCAATTGCATTTCCATCGGCTCTTGATCAGGGGCTGAGGGCATGAGCAAGGGCGTCATGACTTCCGTGCTTTGGATAATGTCTTTTCTTAGGGATCTGTGAAATAAGCAATGCATTCCAAAGCAGGGCACTGGAATGAAGGTTCACACCTTGTTCCACTCGCCATTGCGTGCAGGGTGCAAGGGTTCTGTTCCGTTTAAAGGCCTTGTAAATGCAGCAATTTCAAGCAAAATTAGCTTTACTGCAGCAAGGCATTGAATTGATTGCAATGATTCCGTCGAACAGCAGAACCATTAGGACTGATTTTCCAGCCATCTGGTATTTGACCACAGTATTCCATCTAAAAGAGGTTGGGAGATTCCGATCCGAAAATGCGATTCATTGCATCGCAACAAGAACCTTAGTATCCGAACACGTTCGACATCGCGTTGCCATGGTTAACATTTTCTTTCCATTTTGGAAGAGAAGAACGTTATCCGTTGAGATGGATTACTGCAAAGCTGGTCTGCCGTGCAATGGGATTAAAGGCAGTAATAATTGGTCGCCGTTAGGGATACTATAATACAGCACAGCAATTGCAACTTCACAGCGACAATGGGACGCGATACTCACTGATGTATGACGAACAGGATAAGGTGAGGGTGTTCCTTACCCCTATCTCACACGAGTCAAGCTGAGGAACATTCGAAATTAGATTTGGAGCATTCTGAAACCATTGCATAGAAAAAAGATTGCGAAGTGCTATGCTTAATAAGTATTGTCAAAAAGTGACCGAAAACGTGAAGCAATCTATTCCAGCACGCGCTGACAATGAAAAACAAATTTATCTGAAGTTTACCAAACAAAAGTTGTAAAATGGCGAAAAGGATTTCTGTATTTTTAGTTTGATCAGCACCTAAGCAACAAAATTGCGAACTTCTCTATTCTCGCCATTCAAGGCAGTTGCAAACAACAAGGGACATTCGCAGTCGTTTCACAACAACACATACTGCCGCTTCACCCCACGCGACGAAAAATCCGATTTGCGCAAAGCTCCACAAACATCAGGCTCATCAAATGAAGGGCTGCAAGGCGTCGCGACCACTCGGCGGATCACGGCCCGCAACGCCCGTCCCCGCCCCTCACCATTTTTGCCCTTGGCTTCCATGAGCATGCCTTCGATGAGGACGTCCACCACCACGCCCTCGGCCGTCCCCCTCTTCTTCACCACTACTGTCTCCCCCTCCCCGGCCACCGCCACTGATTCCACCGACACCGGCACGCCCTCCGTGGCGTCGGCGTCGGCCACCGCCGTGGCGCTGCCACCCATGGTGGCGTCGGCAACTGAGACGGCGTTCGCGTCTGCTCCATCAGAGGAGTCGGCGGTGGCACTGGAGGTGGCGGAGCCGCAGCCGCTGGAGGAGGAGGAGGCGAAGGCGGTGCCGCCAGCGGAGGCGGAGGCGGAAGAGGAGGAGGAAGAAGAGGAGACCTGAGGGGGGAGGTAAGGAAACTGGGCGTCTGAATATGATCGGGTGAGTAAATGAAAATCCTTGCGGGCAACGCAAAAAAAATCGACACACTGGTCATGCCGCGTGTTTCTACTGAACTTCAGATGGTCAAACAGCGTCCCTCTGCTAGCGGTCTACAATGACCTCACAATAATTGGCGGAACCCCATCCCAACAGCATCAAGAATATAATCGGGTCAAAATCGACGTCTATTTAATCGGGCGTCCAATTCGGGCATCTATATTTAATCGGGTGTCTCAGCGACATGTGGTCTCTGGCTAGAGATCTCCAGAGCTCCCCATGGGGAGCGTGCGTTTGGTCGGGATGGCGCGATTTGATCAGGGAAGTATCTCCTGGGCGTTCCAGTAGGCGCCCTCGTGGTCTGCGCTTTTCTGGAAGGGGGGTTGGCGGGGGAGCTGTGTTGTCCGCATTGTGTGCCATATTACCAACAAAATCGTGCAGCCGCTTCCCTAGCAAGCCGGAAATGCCTCCTACCTGCTGTTGGCAGCTGCCACTGGATGATTTTCGCAAGATTGATCATGTCCAGCAATCGCAAGTACGTACTTGCGATTGTGTATCGTATATGTACTCCACAAAACAAGAATCGAAACAAACTTTTCTTTCCATTCACCATGCGGCACACGTTGCAGCACTTCAAAACGCCAGTGCTGCATTCAGGTACACTCTACATGAGAAAAGAACACGTGTTGAATCGTGCAGCTGAACGCCTGGCTTTTGCACTTGCGACAGCGCATTTTAAGATGATGCCGCTGCATCACAAGAAGCCCTTGGTTCTACAATTCTACAAGGTTTTTCCCCAAATACGCCTGTGCAGTAGCTCGTATTCCATGCAAGCAGCACAGAATTTGGTTGGTGTTGTATTCTCATTGCATCGCAGTGGGGGTAGCAAATTCCAGATTTCAATAACATTCCCGGTGGAGAAGTGCATCACTGGGAGGCAACCGTTGTGCATTGTCGGTGCACTGAAGGTCACTACTGCCACCTGCAACACTGCTCCTTTAGCACAAGTCATTCACATTCACAGGCTCATTCGCTCCTTTGCACATCATTCCTAATCAGCTGCTCTAGCCATAACCACTACACACCGGACGAGACCTGACATGCCACGAACACAAACTTGTGTTTTTAAGACAGGTGTGTGTTTAAGACAGTTTTTCAACACTGAATGTTCACAGCCGCTTACCTGTTTAAATTACAACAGCGATCCGCTCAAATTTTCAGTCTGAAAATTCCAAGTCTCATAAAATTGTATGAGAAGATGAGAATTTCCCTATGAAAACGATAAAACTTATGCGAAATCTTAAAATTTGAACACAGCACGAGTCAAAAATCATTCTTGCACTGTACTCCTTTAAGCAGCGCGCCCCGTACTCACCACTGAAGAGGAAGTGCTGGTGCAGTCCGCGGACGCAAGCCCACGGCCAGCAGCGGACAGCACGTCTGCACAACACACAAGGTTCACTCATGATGGCATATGCCGCAGCAGTGACTGATGAAGGATTGCACAATCCTCAGCGAGGACGCACGGTGAACATCAGCCCCGCCATTTTCTCGAAGGTCCGCGCGCGGGTCAGGTGCCCAGAATGAACCTCACTGCGGACAACCGACAGCCAGGGCAATCATCGGGTCAATGGGTGCGCCCGTCTCAGGCGCTCATGCATTGCGATCGCCGAATGTGCCTTCCGCTGCACCGATGGGCAAGAGCCACCAGTGCAGAAGCCCCAGCAATCGGCAACCGAGGTCTGCGGCCGCCACGTGCCGAATTTCACAACGAAGAACGGCGACTTGCCGTTGCCGCGTTCCCGGCGCGCATGTGCACGTCTGTGAGCAGGACTCGAACATCGCGCGATCGAATCCTCAGCAGCTCCAAGCCAATGCCTCTCAAGCCAGCCGGCGGTCGCCCCTGAGTTCAGGGCCTCGCAATTGGACAAGCCCCACTCACGGCGGCCGCCGAATCCCGGCTTGGATGCCCGTCAGCCGAGATCACCCCCAGGGACTAGGGCTCTGCCGTCGCGCCAATCGCGGCCATTTTCCGGCGCGAACCATCGCTCGACCGTCATGGAGCAACCTTGGGCGCGTCTTCTTTTCCAAGAAACCTGAGCCCCAGGGACTGCTGCGCGCCGCACGCGTGGGCCGGGGAACCCGCCGTGCCCTCACCTCTGCCGCCGGCGTCCGCGCCCGCGAGCAGCGCGAACAGAAGTGCTGCGGCGCAGGCAAGGCGCCGCGACCGCCGCTCCATCACCCTTCCTTGTCCCGATGAAGCGGGCGGGGAACGTGCTGGGCTTTTCGGAGTTTGTAGGGAGACGTGGGGACGCCGCCGCCCTGTGGACGCCAAAACAGCACGAGCGCAAGCCGATGCCGCGATGGATATGTGCCTGCGTGTGTACAGCTTGGTGTTGGCGGTCACATCGCCGCACGGCGAAGTTCCGCTCCCCGTCTGGCGAACAGCCTCCATGGCGATCTGCGCTCTTGGGCTGTAGTTAACGCCCAGGGGGTCGGACTGCTGTTCCATTTGAATTCGCGGACGCGGCGCATCGGACCATTCAAGGCGATGGGGTTGGCTGCCTGTCTCATTTCAGTCTCGTGCAAAGGTTGATTCCACATCGGCCTTGCCCCATGCCGGCACCGGAAGTGCTCCACGTGGATGAGGCGCAAGAGAACGTTTGAACGCCTTTTATTGCATTATGGTGCGCTTCTATCTGCCCTATATATACGTATATGTGTGCCACTTGGTCATTTTCGAATCGGCAAAAGACGTCCAGCACTTGCAAATGAACCCAAATCACAGAGCTTCGGCATGCATGCGAGTCGTAATAAACCTCTGAAAATCGTTGAGTGGTGATGTGCTGGGTGCCAAAGCAGCTCCAAATAGCATAATCATAGCTGCCTGCGGTTGCGTGGTAGTATATACCTGTCAGTTGCTCCAAAGGCCCTGCATTCGACCAGTCCATCAGCGGGTCACCCCGCATACACCCACCGCGCAGATGGACCGCACGGCACCATGTTACGTCCCGAGTCGGTGACTTTTGGTCACCGATCACAGGGAAGTAAGCACATCAACCTCAAAGGCTTCGCAGGTTCATCCCTTAAGTTTGTTCAGCGGTGCCCACAGTGCGAATCGTTTAGAAGCGTCTGCGTGGACAGCCGAGATTGGACATGGGCAGTGGGCGCAGAAAGCAGGGTCATTTTGGAATGGGAGACGTGGCGAGACGTCACATTGTTGCAACTAGAACTGATTGGGTATTACTAGTAACTGAGTGCATGAAAAGATGATGAAGCTCTAGGAATTGCTCTAGGAATTAAGGACGTTAATGAACGGACTGAATATAAAGGACAGAACGCCTGTTGTCCTTTTGCCTCGGCTGTAAACCGTTGCCGTGGACTCGAGCGTACAATTCCCGTTCAGGGATCGCCACCCCTCGATCCTGCCTGCCTTCGTCACAATTCGCGAAAACTCTTTTGAGTGGGTTAAAGCAATTGAATGTGCTGGATGACCATCGTTGTCAACATTTGCGCTGATTTTTGGGTGTGGTTGTGGCAGTGCAAATGTCATCCAAGTGACCTTTAAAGGGCATTATGTTTGGTGCCTGTTCCTACGGTACTCCGGAACTGAATACCATGTCGCTGCTGCTCTGCTGAAGATGTGATTGGGTGAGCTCCATGAGTGTAGCAGCTGCCGTTTTTTTTCCGTTCCAGCACCTTAATGATGAATACAAACTGCATGGGCCGCACTACTTTTCACACGAGGAATTGATGCACGCGTGCCCTTGACGCACTGGCACATCGGCCGAGCTCCTTCTATTCTGGTTCTAAGGTGGGTGGCATCCGTGGGCGTTCTTGCTTTCCCTAATGTTGCTGGGCGTTGGGCATGCTAAGTTTTGGGGGACAAATTGAGGCTCCTTGCGCTGGCCAGCAAATGTACACCTGTCCTACGTCCAATGCGGTTTGAAATTCATGGAATGCAAGAGACGCCAGAAACCGTTCAGCCGCAGACCAGCTTTCCGATACTGTTCAGTTGCCGCCTCATTCTTGGACAATTTACCGCATGTAATCCCCAGTAAACACGTCACATGGTCCATACATTTCAATAATTCCAGGGGCAACGATAACACTACATCAGTACATCACCCAGCACCACGGTGACGACTCCATGTGCAATAGAACGCATGTGAGTAGCCACATTGGGAGGCTCAACCGTTCTTGGCGTCCCCTTCACCCAGTCAATGCCCCCTCTTGTAAATTTGTGCCCCCAACGGGCACCAAAGCTTATCGAGTCTACGTCTGAAAGAATCGCAGTACGGTTCCTTGCTGCCACGTGTCCTGCGTGCTTGGGGTATAGCAATCGTGCCCAGAAACTTTGTTCCAATCCCATAAGCGCAGACCAGGCCCATTCATAACATTGGCATGCAGGTGCCCCATGCCAACCCACATCAACAAATCTCGCCCAACCCTGCTTTTGACGATACCATCCAACAACCTGACTATACACTCCAGCATAGTGCGCATGGCAGTTTGAACGAGCTTACTGCAAACTGTACGTCAAGCACCACAGCATCCCGCTACACAACGTCCCAGACATCCCACGGCGTGTCTGTGACTCAACCGTGGAAGTCGAGTGGCAGTCATAACATGCTCTTTGCTGCCCTTGCAGGATTGGTGGAGACTCCCGGCGAGTGAAGGGGAGCAGCCCGTCGGTGACCGCTGCAACAATTCATCAGCAATCTTGACCGCCACTGACCAGACACGAGTGCTGGCTGCCCTGCTTCCCTCCAGGTCGGCCGCTGCTCCACTCAGGTTCTTATCATCGCTAGAAATTGGCAGCGAGCTCATCGTCTCTTTCCTCTGCAGACGAAAGGACGCATGTCAAAATCGACGACCAGCTGTTCTCAGGCCATGTTCGTGCAATCGATTCGGCTTAGAGCGAGCACAGCAAAGCTCAGCAAGGCAGGCCACTGGGATGCCGTGCAACGATCGGGTGGCTAGGCCACGTGGAAACACCGGGGCAAAACAACTCGAACACAACACCCTCTTCCCAAACAGGTCTGTTTTCAGCACAGCCCGATGTCAGCAACGCGATGCCGTTCCATGTACGGCATTTACCGTGGTAGAGATCATCGATTTGCTGATGGACCCACTGGGGCGTGCGGTAGCTGTCCAGCCACAGACCCTCCTTCGTTTCCTTGTGCACGAAGTCAGGTGCCTTTGGGTTCCTCTTCGTGGTACGATTGTCGTAGTAGCTGCGCGGAGACCTGCGAGCACAGCAGCGGACATTGAAACTATGGCACCTGTGAGAGTGCCCAAAACGAATCCCTGGTCTGCAGCGTTGGACTCCATGTGCATATCACGCCAGTGATGCAGTCAGCGTGCTCAGCAGGTCTGGCAAATGGTGGTGGCAGTCACCGCACCAAAAGAACTTCTGGAAGCAATGTAAACAAAGAAACAAACCAAACAATTGAAAGACGAACTGCCGTATCCAGTCAAATAAAAAAAGTGTTGCAGATAAAATGCCTTTCTGGCACAGTGGGTGCAACAAAGTGCAATGAAGTGCTAACTCTTGTGCACACTTAAGTGGCGAGCTTGCCACCTAACGTGTTAGTGTTTGAAATTCGAATGGGTGGACAGGAGCAAACTGGCTTGGTTGGGACTGTAGCTTCATTAATTGTGGCTGGTGAAGACCTTTAGGCAGAAGGTCGCCATTCTTTGATCAAGACAAAGACAGCCTATTATGTCCCTGACACTGACTGGGAACTTCAGGATCACAACACATTTCGCACACAAAAGGTAAGGAAAATCAACCAGCCCAAGATTTTTAACACCAGAGCAGCAATTTCAACAAACATGAGGGTGCACGTGGACACAAAAGCGACCACATTACAAAGTCACCCGCATTTCCAACCTAGCATTTCCAAGCCCTGGTTCAACAGCGACTCGAAACTGCGAGCTTCAGTCCTGCAGCGACCTGCATCTGCCAACAACAGGGACATATGGCAGCCCATCGGCATACCTAAATCAAAATGCACCACTACAAGGACACCAATTCGGCACACCTGTCAGCACCATAATTTGGTGAAGTCCAACTGTTCAGGTCACTATGCTGACTTAGGCTGACAACGTTCAAATAATTGCATTTGGTGCTTCACCACAGACCTGAAGAGCTCGTCCCAAGGACTTGGTGATCTTGGTTCTGATGCTGGTTCTGACATTCGGCTGCTTCCTGAAGGTGGATATGTGTGCTGTGCTGGAGTCAACTGCTGGGCATTGAATTCTCTGCGAACAAGTTGGATGCTACTTGCAACCACCTGCAAAAAGACAAGGCAGGCAATCTGGGAAGGTGTCCATTGGCTTCTCAGTCCGTCAGTTTGGATCATGGAGCAATGTCACAATGCAGCACATGGTGGCAGTCTGCATTCTGCATGCCAACTAGTGACATGCTCCAGTTTTGGCCCCAGACCCAGACAAAGCACACATCGACCAACTTTGGCATGACAGAACAATATCCCAGATGCATGCCACCTGTGAACCAACATCTGCACCCTTGAAAGATTTGTTCGTACTCGATTGTTCTGTTGCTCACAAATGGCATTCTGCATGTCTTCGAGAACTTCAACATCATCTGCTCAGCGACATCGCCACTGTGCCCCTGTGTAAAGGCAGAGAGCAGTGCATGGCAGTTTGCCACACAGAATAACAATATCAGAAACAACAAACAATCACCTAGCTCCAGCTTGGCAACGAAAGACAAGAACCCAGAATGTGGACGTCGGTATGGATCTGTTCTGCCCACTCACCACTGTTTTCGATCGCTTGGCCCCAGTTTGCCTGTCTTGCCATGATGACTGCTCAAGGCGGCCAGAGACTGCGATTTTCTGGCCCTTCCTGACCTGTTGATACATGCGCTCAGCCAAAGGGCCCCAACACTCGATATCAAACCTGGACACAAGAGAACAGATTATCGAACTTTCCTTGTCTCATATTCCAGCAAGGTACTTGCATTAGTTGGTCTTTTTGACTGAACAGGTAACCAATCGTGAAGCAAAGGTGCATAAAATACAAACAGGACACCAAAAGGAAATGCATCATACTTGCACAGCTCTCGATGCCCTCCAAAAGCTTTGTTGTGTATCATGTACAGTTTGCACACCCTTGAAATTATCAGAACTTTTGCAGAATTCATGCAACATAAAGGAAATGAAGAGACACAAATTTCTGATAGAATTCGCTTCATCGAGGCCAGCGAGCCCTTTAGCGAATAGAGTGCCCTTCCCTTCCCTTCCCTTCCCTTCCCTTCCCTTCCCTTCCCTTCCCTTGGCATGCAGACAATTTTCTTTTTTGTTGCGCGGGGGAGCTTTTGGGAATCGAAGTCAGCTGCGACCGCCATTAGGGGCGTGTTTACAATGTGAGTGGGCCTGGACGTGCCTTTCATACAATAGTTTACATACGCTACATTGATCGATCCCGTGACGTCATGTCGATGCATCCATGTAAGGAAGAAACATGCACTCAAACAAACACAGAATTCTGCACACTGTTCCGCATAGTGAAGATAACCAGCGATTGGCGAACAGACGCACATTTATGCACATTGGAGACATTGTGCCAATGCTGTTTGCCAGAGGCAAGGACACTGTTCTGTCTTGAAAATCGATTTTGAACAAAAATTCTCACAAACATATGAAAGAAAATATATAATAGAATACAATCTGCAATAATACATCCCATCGATAGTATACACTACCTCTGTTCCAACAGTCGTGTCCGATCCCCAACTCTTGATGTAACTTTGCTAGACCAACCCAATCAGTCAATCTGTCAGCAGATTCGAATTCCTTGGTTGATTCTAGGATGGTATGGATATTGATTACATGTCATCGTCATAGAACCCAACGTTCGCAGCCTAATCAAAAAGGCCCCTATCCATTTCCTTGCAGGGCTTCAATTGCCTGCATTGTTGCATTGGCCTTATTCCAGTATGTCCCAACCTGTTTCCCCAAATTCATGAAGAACTTTATTGGAAACAACAAATAGGCACTATTACACACTTTCAAGAATTTCGATACCATTGCTATCATCCATTTTGCAGAATCATGTTTTCATGTTTTCTTGTCTTTTTCACCCATTGGCCATGTTTGCATCAATTTAGGCCGTCCTTTGGTTGGCGTCAGTATGTATGGCTTTCCAAACCTTGTCACGTCTACTAGCTACATGCTCTTGCACCGATCGGGGTGTCTCATAGCCTTTGGCACAACCTTCACGCAGTTCTTGTTGACACCTCAAATGCTGTATTGAGCGTCAATCCCTTTACTCATGGATTCTGTTTCCGTGAGCCTCATCGTCAAGGCTGATCATACCACCAACGCATAGCTCCCCCCTGGTGCTGGCTCAGCTCGATCCACCCCCTTTGAAGGGCAAGAGAAGCTCGCCATACCCCAGCCCAGGTCCCGACAAAATGACAAGCTGCGTTTGAGCTCCTCTTTACATATTGTAAGAATGGCCCTGCCGTTTGCCACGTTCGAGGGCTATACAGATAGATCTTGATCTGGCACATCGAAGTTGTTTTCGTCAATTTTCCTGACTCGCGCGTTTTGACCTCCATTGGGGCAGATTTGCTTTTCGACACGACTCTTGGAACAAAGGTACTATCTATTAAATACAATCAAAGATCTCAAGTTTTGGAATTCAGCAATTTGATCCTCGTGACCTGAAAATTGAGATTGCAACAGTTCAAAGTTAAGCTTTGAACATTGCTCAAGGTCCAACAAAGCAGATTGGCTCTGCTTTGGATCGTTGAAAGGACACTTGCAATCGTGGGTTGACCCAGAAAGAGATGCTGTTGCCATGCCTGCTCTGCTCCACCCTCCCATTGATATCACTGTCCCACTGATGCACAGATGTTGGTGAGGCTATACCAGTGCGTCTTGTCCTTTGCTCCATTCACAGCAAGAGGCACCTCTCCCTTGATGTACCCGCTGTTGAAGTTGAGGAGGTTGACGTCCCTCCCAGTGTTCCCGATCAGGTGCACAACATTGACCATCGCCGCATCCCAGTCACACTGGCAGACATTCAGCCAGCAAAAAGTTTGACAAAAGGTGGGCAGGACGCCACTTCAAATGCATGTCAGTTGTTTACATACAACCATTATGAATGTACACGTGTCCAAGTACGATCCGGCAGCACCTTTCTCTTTTTCTCATTTTCCAAGTATTATAGCATGTTGAAAAAAGATTCTGTGCTGCCTCGATCCCAGCAGAAAAGGAAACAAGACACATGCCTTGCTGTGCGGTCAGCATCTGCAACTGAAAGTAGCAATTGAATTCATATTTAGGTGCACACAAAGACAGCAGCACAATTTCAATGCCATGTGCCATTCCACATGCCCCTGGCCACAGCTACACCATCTTTTATTGAATGGTAAAGAGTCAGACACTTAGTCTTTAGAAGGGCATATTGAAATGCATCACATTGTAGCTGTGAACAGTAGCAAACCTTGTGAAGCCCCCCTCACCCCCCCTTTTCCCAAGTTGCAGGTGTAAGCTGGACACTACCCAACATGTGCAAGAGCGATGATTTGCTAGGGTTTGAGAGCTGCATTCATTGCAGAGCTGCATTCATTGCCGATCTGCTGATAAAAGAGCTCTGTGAAACCACACGCACGATGCCAGGACAATGGCCTGTGAGCAGCACCATCAACGGCTCCCATGGCAGTTGTCGAGGGCATCCCGTTCTAGATAGGCAGACACTTGAAGAAGTGTGGGGACAATTTCATTCTTTCGATTCCAGAACATTACACCGCATTTCAGTGTCCAGCTGCCTCCCCCGTCCTATTGCAAGATATGTAGGCCTTGTGCCAGCTAGTAGGAGAGGCAAGGCGATTTGAAGCCCCAGAAGTTGTCAGAATCCAAAGGAATGCTCAGTATCAAGAAAGAGAGAAGGGAAGTTCAGCACACTGGACAGATCAGCTATCCAAACAAATCGAGTTTGTCTCTATGTTTGTTCTAATGAACCGAGGCAAAGAAGTGTGGGAGTTGAATCCCAACAAGATGTAGAGCTCCTTTGCCCAGCTTTTTGCTCAAGCAATGTTCATGGTGCTCTTGAACACAGGAGTTCCCTCAAGCTGTTTGGGGCACTGCAGCTCGCCAAATCGAGTCCTCACTTCAGAGCCCCACGCTCACAAGCCCCTGTCCAAAATCATCTGAGGCCCGGGCGCTGGAAAGGATGATGCCCAATTCATTCATTCATTGTTTCCTATTCAATTGCTTGCACCAAGTACGTTCTCGCTTTACCATGCTGGCCATCGCTCCAATGCGCAAGGGCACTGTCTTGTCATGCTTAGGCCATGTGCAACTGAAAGGCACACGGAGACGACAGGGTCACCAGTGCGTTGGAAGGCGGCGCGACACCGCTCTGCGTCCACGGACCTGCCGTCTGCTGCATTTTGGCCATCACAATAAGTGCAAAAGACCCCATTCCGTGCATCGCACCTCCCCAATGGCCTCCGTGGAGCCGTTTGGAGGCGGCATCTCGTCCACCCTGACTCCCCATCTCGACCTCCCGCTGTCATCATCAGCGATGTCGTGAGCGAACTGGCGCTCATCCTGGCTGGGGCCTTCCGAACGGCCCCGCATCGCATGTAGTGGTCGCGCGAGGCACGGACCGGCGCGCGATCGCAGGCACCGCCCCGCGACGACGGCGCCCAATGAAGGCGTCACAAACTGGGAGAGTTTCATGAGCGCCGACATGGGGCAAGGCGCGTCCAGTTCCCTGGGCACTGGAGGTTTTGCCGCCCTTACAGGCAGGCCTGGGTGCGACCTATACCCCCCCGGGCAGATCGTTCTGTACGGAAACGCACGTCGATTTGGAGTTACCAGGCTCTTTACGGCGCAGTTTGTCAGACGGGGTGTGTGGCTCAGGCGCGGATATTTTTCGGGATGAAGAACTCCAGCATCGCGACCATGCTGGTTGAGTCCCTTGTTGAAGCATCAACCTGGTGCATGGCGCCGCATCGGAAGTGTTCATGCTGGGACGACCAGGCACGAATACGGCGACGGAGATGGTCACGTAAGTACGGTGGACTGTCACACCAATCCAGAATTCCTGCAGGTTCCCAATTCCATGCCACCCAACTTTATGCCCCGAATTCTCATCCGCACTTTAAGCTCGTTGTTGTGCCGTTCACAGCCGTAGAAGAATCAGGCAGCTTGCTACCGTGATGCTGGTAATAGAAGCCCCTCTATTTCAATACGAAGAACTCATTGACAAAGAATCCTTGTGTCCTTTCACCAAACCCAACGACTGCTGTATGCTCTTTGTTGACAGTCACATGCCTATTAGTGGATAGTGTCGTAACGAAACTACCAAAACAGTATCAAATTGCCTATGCCAATAACGTACTACCAAGTTTACTCACACGGCGGCTGTGCTTAAACAGCAACAACAGCAACAACAACAATTCAGAAGTCAAGCCGTCGATCACAGTGACACGGGAAAGACGTATGTTTCTTAGAACTTTTATTGGAGTGAAGGATCCGTCCGACTTCCGAGGATGCATCGTTCATGGGGCGCGTGTGTGGTACGTCATCATTAAAATCCATGGACTACATTTGTCACAAAATGACAAAACACAGCCCGTGCACCTGGTAGGCGATGATGGGCGTGTGCGGTACGCGTTCACAAAAAGGGACCTGGTTTGGCAGAGCTGGAACCAAATTCCGTGGTCAACATGACAGGTGACTGGGTTCGACAAAGCAGCCGTCGAACTTGGAGTCCGCACAACACGCAGAGTCCAACTGGATGCTAGCAGGACTTCCTGTTTGTATTGGAGGCACCGGGTATGAGACACACGGCCATAAATCGTTGCCCATTGGGCAACGTGGCAAGTTGTTAGGCCACACAGGCTAGCAACAATATGGAGCGCACCTCAATTAGGTTTGGTCACCTCCTTCGTGTGATTCCTGCAAGTGACATTTTTATTACAATGTCATTGTTCGCATCTTAAGAAGACCCAACATCAGCAAAATTCCAGGCCTCAAAATCCAGTTCTTCAATCACCAAAAAAGCCAATGACATCATCCCTTCACGATGACAATCAACCAACTGCAGAATTGCCACCAGCTGTGCACCAAGCCACAGCATCCTCACATGCTCACAAGCCCAAATTACAAGTGCGCCAACTTGCCAAACCGTTTGTCCCTCGCATGACAGAATTCCCGATGTTTTGACAACCAAAATCCAGCACCAGAACGAGTCGACGGAGACATTATCGGCACCTCGAAAACCAATCACATCAGCATGAAACTTGTTGTTCATCATTACCTTCATGTGCTGTGTGCTATAGTCTGACTATGGACCATGCTATGAAGAAGGTAATGATGAAGTCTATAGCCAGACTGTAGCACACAGCACATGTACACGAACAGAACGCTCCAGTAACTGCACAGAGCCAGAAGGAAAATGCTTGCACCAAATCAAGCAGGAAGCCACCCAATCAAGTCGGTTACTGCGTCCAACAGCCCAATTAGCGGAAGGCAGGCACATACTACACAGTGCGCTGAGAAAACATAATGTATGTTGAATGTATGTTGAACAATCATTGTTGAGTCGCTCAACAATAATTGTTGAAAAAGTCAGGTCTGTGTCGCGTGCGAAGTGTCGTTCACTCATCGCAGTCAGACCTCGACTCGCAAGTCCAACATCCAAAGACAGCGCGCTGTGCGGACTTAAGCTTGTTGGCCCGATATTTGGCTTGGTGCGTGGCGCGAGATGAACTGTGAAAAGGGTATGGCGAATCAGAAGTTTCGTAATGGCTGGTGCATAGTGTGGCCTTGACATACTGACATGATTTTGTGCTCATTTCTAACTTCGTTTCCTGACTCCTTCCCTCCATACTATTTTAGATTTTGCTTGTAAGATTGTTGTGGTACTTGGCAGAACCAGCTTGGCGGCCCAGTGCTGGTGACCGGAACATCTGTGCGAATCCCAGGAAGCACTATGCGTCCAAGAAATGGAAGGATTGCCTGGGAGCACGAGCACAAGAAAACCAACCTTGTGGAACGCGGGAATTGATTGTCTCCATGTTCTTGTGACGAGCATATGGACAACAAAACCAACAGAGCGGGAAGCCAACCCGCCAACAGATAGCACCCCAGGCTGACCGAAAAGAGTTGCTTACAACTCAGCCCCAAACGACGTTCCAAGTCATCGCCGTGGTCAGGGACCCCCCTCCGATACGTAGCACCAGAATCGGCCGTACGCTGAGGCCACCCCTCAAGACCACCACTCATTCGCCCGACTGCCTCAATTCCAGGAGGCCACCCCACCCCACATCCTCCGCCCCTGCTCCACCCAGCTCCTCGGATCGGTCCCCCTGCCCACGCCCCGCGCCACACACACACCCGGACGGTCTCCTGCCGCCAGCCGCACTGCCTGCGCACAGCGGTGCCCCTCGTCGACAGAGATCTTCGACAGGTGCGGGCGGGCATTTGCCCCGTTGTGCTGTCGGCCTCGCGCTCGCCAACCTATCCGACGGGCCATGTTTGCTGTCTTTGCCTCGCACACGAGGACGACGCCCTGGCGGTTCTCGAAACCCGAATCAGGATTGCGGCCGTCGTCGCGGCGACTTGATCTGGCGGACCGTTCGCCTTCCCAGCCTGTTTCTGGTCACTTGTCTTGCCACGTCTCGCGCCCGGCCTGTGACCTCCGCACTCGTTTGCCAGTGCTTGGCTGCGCCGAGCAGGCCCCAAACCCCAGCATGTTGGCTGGATTCCTGCTGACGTATAGACGCCTGCAGGTAGAGACCTATTCCCTGGAAGTTGCGCCGCGGCGCGCATCGATCGGGGTATTGATTGCCGGCAATCGCACAATCTGTCCACCAGGGCGTTGGCGCTGTTCACAAGGCTCGCGACATCTCCAGCGTTAATTTATAAGGTCGGCCGTGGAAAGTGCCAGTTGCGCAGTCGGGTGGCCGGCGACAATCAAGACTTCAGATCCGCTGCTGGTGGAGCACAGGAATGCAGGGCCACCGCACTGTGGGTCTGAGCGTCTGATGCTCTCTGTCCGCTGCAGAACAAAGATGATGGCCGGCCGCATCTCCCACTCCCACAACACTCCCGCTGGAGTCGTGGGCCTGGGCCACAGACTGCTCCCAGCCGCGCCCGTCGGCTTGCGCCGCACGCACAAGCTGTCGCTGTGCAGGGTCGCCGGGAAGGAGGTCGAGAGTAAGCCGGTGGCCGTGGAGTACCCGCACGAGGACGCCAACGGCAACGGCGGCTTTTTTCCGACCCGCGATCCGGGTAGCTTTCCGAATGTTGGTGAGACTGCAGCCCTCGTGTATTCATTCTCTGTTACGCCCCTTCCGTTGCAAGCTGTCCAGTTGGTCATTTGCTATCTTTTGGGCTAACTATCCTGTATGCGACATGCACAGTGGCGCGTGCCCTTGCGCCTATGTGTTCTGTGCTGTGTCGTAGCGATCTGTGCGAGCATTGCCTCGCAGTGGACTGTGCCAAGAATCTCTGGAGACCAGTCTGCCCAGCCCCACGTCCTTGTTTGCAGAGTTGCTGCTGCCCCCAGTGCTCACCCCTTCAACGCGATCTGAATTGGATTTGCTCTTCCTAACAGAGGTGGCTAAGCCTTCTGAGGAAGTGCCAGAAGAGGACGAGTACGATCCACTGCGTGATGGCCCCCTTCGGTACCTGGGATATGCCAACGAGTGTGGGTGAGTGCACACCTTGTTTTCAAGGCGTTTCAGTGACTTCAGGTTGTCTTGTGGCTGTTTCAGCGGTGTGGGTAGCATGTTATCAAGCTCAGCTGTGTGTGACCACAGTGCGAAGCGTTGGGGTCATGCTGTGAACGAAGTCAACAGGAATGTACAGAGCAAGTGAACGCCCCAAGTTTGGTAGTGTTGGCAATAGTTTGTTGTTGTAAATGGCAGTCTGCCATGCAAGTTGTTGACATTGTCAGGTCAAAGCACAGTCACATGGCCATCCTGACATTCCAGCATCACAAAAGGAAAAGGAGCGTGCAGCATTTCTGTGTTGAGAATCTTGGCTTGGTTTGACAGGGAGGCCTTTGCTGCTTGGCTTCCTCCCTTTGGTGTCCCTTTGTCCTATGCGATCGCAATCGGCTATGTGTTCACCGACACTGGAGACAAGTTCTTCAAGGCCTTAAAGAAAGCTGAGAAGGAACTGGGCAATGCACAGGACAACGATGTGGATGTTGGGAAGTAAGTGTGCCCTTTGCCGCTCTTCATGCACTTGAATTTACCAGCTTATCTTCTGGTGTGTTGGAGAGAATGACCTTCGAATGCCATCGGCCAACAATGAACACTGCTGGACAAAATGTTGAGGAGGCAGTCATTGTGCCTGACTGCACCCAGTGGGTGTCTCAGCACCATGGTTAAATGTTGCTTTAAAAGGTAGCTTACACACCCTCATTTTCTGACCGTGTGTTCGCGCACCAGGTTGACCAAGTTGCTTGCAGGGGAGAGAGCTTTGGACACTGTGGTGTGGCAGCTGCTTGCGTCTGTTGCCATTCCAGGTGGGATATTGGATCGGCAATAGCCCGGTGCCCCTGTGCCAGTGTCACAGCCAGGGGCACATCCGGCTGAGCGATTGTCAGGACAGTAACTTATTTTTGAAATGGATAGCGTCAGTCAGCAAACCCATACCCCTGGTAAGACAAGTTTCAAGTTGCATAACATTCCTATCATGGCTGCTAGGTTTCACCTCAGTGCTGTCATTGATCCCTGACCTTATGTCCTTGGAGACTGTTTGCTGCACGTGGCAGTGTGGTAGCCTGGACCTCACTTTGGCATGTTCCTCTGGTGCCCTGCTGAATCAAGAATTGAACACATAGCTGGAATTCTGTGTTGCTCCAGGTGGAAAATTGAGTCAATTAAGGTTAATGTTAAGCAGTGGGGTATCAGTGCTGTTAGAACTGACATTGCCGGCTAGTGGCAGCTGCAAAGCCATGCCCTTGGCAGTTCGGACCTGCAGCCTCTCACAATGATGCCATTGATGGTGTTGTGTCGATGATTGTGTTGACATGGCATTGAGTCCCTCACTCTGACTTACCTATAGGCAAACGCGTAATCAATTTATCATCCAACAAGTGATATAGTGGACGAATTTTTCTGTGTTGTCACAGGGGCCACCATCCATGTGATTGTTGCTATCACACATGCACTCCTGATTTCAGGACTGCACCTGGATACCCCGGATGTAAGTGCTGCCTTCCTTCTGTTGTGGCCATTGCACTAATGTGTTTGTCATCAGGAACAATAGCATGGTTGAGTGCTGGTTACAATAGTCGTTGTCGTCTTTAGGAAGTGAGCTGAAATGCCGTTACCATGGTTAGACAAAGGTGACGATGCTACACAGCTGATACCCTTGATGATGGCAAGGCTTCCATGCACTTCAATGCACTATGCTCTCCTCAGAGCTGGACTTGCAACCTGCCTGGGAATTCTTGCCATAGCCAGTAATTGCTGATGAGAACAACGCCAGAGAGCAGTACGCCTATGTCCTATACTTGCAGACCTTAACTTTGTTTTCAGACTAGCATGTCATCAGCAAAGAGGGTTTGCCACAGTCACCAGGTTGTGTATGAAGACATGTGGTGACTTGGCTACAATGTGTTTTGCAGGATGTTTTGCCCGCGGCCGCTGCCTTCTTTGCCACTGTGGCTGCAACGCTGAGTGTGCCAGTGGACACTGTTTCCACAATTGTTGAAAAGAGTGTTCCCACTTTCTGTGGACTGGCTGGTACGTATTAGTGGACCATCCAAAGCTCCCTGAATAGTGTTGGCCAAAACACAGTTGAAGATGCGCGATTCTTTGGCACCTTAGCATGGTCATTGTATGGGCAAAGGTGTGAATAGACATATTATGCAAGCGACGAGCACTGCATTATTGGCACAAGCAGTTTCGATGAATGCAAAACTATTGATAACATGTGCATGAATCGTGTGTTGTGGGTGTCAGTTAATATCTGGCACTCCCTGCCGCGTCCAAACTGCTACATGTCATGAAATATGATCGGGCAGTTGTGGTATTGACAGAATATATAGGTAGCATATGTACTTTGGTGGATGCTATGCTTGACACTGTACCATGTATGCAGCAGTTTACTCACAACGTACTCACAGGCACTCATCCATAGCCCGATTTTGTGGATCGCAAGAAACACTTCTGTATGTTCATCACAGTCATCACAATGGGCAAAGTGAATATTTAAATCACAGCCGTCAGATTCGAGACTGGAATGTGCCTATGGTGCGTTAGTTGATGTTGAAATTGACTTGATTTGGCTTTACTGCTGCTCACTGGGCCCACTCCAAAGGGCCCACTCCACTGGGCTCCGCTCACCTGGAGCTGAATCAACTCTGTTTTCTTGTTGCCCTCCAGCCATCCCGTTCATTGTGCACCCCATTGACGAGACAGTGCACGCGATCCTCAACGTGAGCATGCGGCCATTCGCTCGGCAGTTCCTTTGCCAGCAGGGCGGCAGCGCTGCCGGCCTGAAGATGTGTGAGTGCAGCAAGATGGAGGAGGATTTCCCCATCCTTGAGGAGAACACCTCCCTCGTCGAGGCCTTCAGGGCATCGTTCGACGAAGCGAACAAAGATCACTGATGCTGTGGGACTGGAGATGCCGGGAGGTGAGGTTGCCATGGTTGAAAATACGACCAGAATATGCAGCAGGGATTGCCGGCTTGCAGCCCAAGTTCTAAATGCATCATTGATGCACAGCTACAGCCGTACGCTCTGCCAATCCAACGCGATTCTTGAGTGTTTTGTTGCTTGAAGTATTCAATAATCATATTCGGTATGGTTCAGACAAGGGCAGAAACAGTGAAATGCCCTAAGGTTTTGGCGGCGTGCAGCCATGATTCAGAAGTCGATGTTGGCGGCGACGCATCTGCTTGAAGCGTCCTGACGTTTTCGTTTTTGACAGAAAGGGGCGCATGTCGCACAACCGGCATCTGTGGCCAAGAATTAGTATGAAACTTTGCCGTACAATAGGAGATGCAATCAGGGGCTCTGTGCACGTCAGGAATGGCATGGGGCACAGAATAGCACATATTCTTTCCACAACGCTGGTGTGGCTTATGTACAACTACGAATGACTGCAGCTGAACTGCATTGCTAGGCGAACGGATCACTATCTTCGCAAAATTGGTTCAAACAGGATGAGCGAGGAATCGGATGAAGTACAGCACAAATGGTTCGCTGACCTGAACAGACGCTGACCATGACTGTGCTCTTGACAGGTGCGGCGCTGACGCTGCTGGAAAGGTGTGAGAGTACTTTGCGTGGAAGCGGTAGTGTGAAGACATGTGTGGACGCCACAGAATTAGTTGAGAGCATGGCTCCCGATCAGGCGGAATTGAGCCAGTGACCCTGGGATTGGTTGGTGTATCAGTAGCTGCCAGGCCACGCTGTGCGTGCTTGCGCACACATTGGGCCAAGGCGAGATCCCGCGAGTGGGGGATGGGGATTGGGGGCTGTGTAATGAATTCATTATTCAATTCAATGGCCCGCGGTGGCCTCCTCTGGAATTGGGGCTGCATTGTTTTGCGACGGTTGTGAGCGGGGAAGTTCAGAAGGGGCATTTTTTGGGGAGGTCTGAGCGTGGACTGGGCGGGGCGCCACAGCCAGGCTATCGGTGACTGGCGCGCGGTTCAGAGCCTGGCAGGGAGACAATCCACTAGAGGTGTGCCGTTGAGGTTGGAACACCCCCTTGAGTTTTGTATCAGACGTGTGATCGATCGCATTGGCCGTTTTCGATGGCCCTGGAGACATCCTGGCATAACGTCGGCTGCGGCAGCATGATGCTTTCTCAATTGCTCGCCGTTTGTCGCTCTAACTCATAGTTGGCACATGGCTGGCAAGTGGTGATTGACTGGGTGACACAACATCATGGACCAGTCAGAAATACGACATGGGCAGTCGCTCAGCGTTCCTGACAGCGAAGCCACGCTGATGAATCAGCAACGAGACTGAGCATGTGATAGGCCAGCCGCCAATTAATTGAGGCATTGTGGTTGACGGTGCCCTTAATGTACCAGTCCATTCAGCGGGAGCGGGTAAAGCCCAGCTGCCCCTCTTCTTGCATCGCGTGACGAATGTTCGTCAACCCTTAATGGTACACAGCCAGAGGAACCAAGACACACGGGACTTACTCAGGAGTGGCGGTAACACCCTAACTCTTGCGGAGAGCAATTATTGTTGCACGACGCCGCAATCCCTGGACAAGGTCAAGGCCAACGTTATGAGGAGGCGTGTCGCAAGGTGGTTCCTTGAAACGAAATCCTCCGCCGTTTGGCACAAGACCATGCAAATCTGGATGCGGTTGGCTTCCATGACCAGACCAATGGGAGGCCCGGCCAAACCATCTCCCATGCTTTGAGTCGCGTGGCTCCAAAAAGGCGCATGCACACCTGGACAGTTGGTTCCTTTCCCTTACACCAATATTCGCCAAGGACGTCCCAGAGATGCGCAACGCGTACAGCTGTATGGTCCAACGATTTGGCAACGTATGAACCACGTCCTCAACAGGCGAACACGGCAAACGGTGCAGCGCTCTGCAGAGCTGGGACGCAAGTTCGTAAAGGAGGAGCGGAATGGAGCAAAGGCGACCAGGCGTCCGCAGCGAATGGGGGCGTCGACCATTTCTACCCTGCGCACTCCATTCTCCACACTGCCACCCAAGTAGCCGCCTTCTAACCCACGTTTCCCTTGCTCTGACCGGTTCATCCAGCAGGACACTGCTTCCCAAATTGAAACATCTCCCACAGGGAAACTGCCTGTGATTCTTGTTCCAGCCAGCCAGCCAGCCAGCCAGCCACTAGTCAATCAATCAATGAAGAAATGTCAACATGAAATTCTCCTGGCTCAACACGCACCTCATCAGATAGCTGCACATCAAAGCGGATTCTGGGCCCACCACGCGTATCCATCAAACAGCCATGCAAACTTCAGCACCTGTAGGCTGGAGGAATGTGAATGCACCTCGCAGCACATTGGGATACACGAGCGGGATGAAAGGCACGACTTGTAATCATTCAGGTGCTTCCCTCCTGCCCGTGTAGTAGCGCCCCAGGTGATCATCTATGGATTCCTGAGGACTGTTTGGATTGATGTCACCATGCAGAGGGAAGTCCAACTGCAGTGCCCCCACCCTAGAAGCAACAAACACATCTGATCCCCATCCAGTGCTTGAATGATTCACAGCCATCGCAATCATGTGCAACAAAAGAGGATGGGAAAGTCCCACAAATTCTATTAAGGGCATTACTGACAAGAAGAGAGGGGGTTGCTGAATCTGGCAGCCAAAATTTATGCACTCTGGCGAGTGACAGCATTCAAGTTGGGGGTGTTCAGTTCAGCACCACAATTCACTAACCATTACGACATATACAGCCACCTTTCGCCAAACTCGCACAGCCACGTCCCAAGTGGCAACAGGAGCATCCAAGAGCAGCTGTGAACACAAATGCCACGTTTCGATAGAAATGGCTCATTTTGTTGTGAAACAGATATGGAGTGGAAAAAGGGCGTGTGAACAAATTACCATAGTATGTTCAACCCATTCGACTATTGAATTTCAGCGTTACGGCTTTTGCTCCGCATGTTTTCAAAGGATCACTATTTGGGGGGCTTCCACATCGTGGTCACAGCCGGAATGGCGACTTCGCTCAGTGCACATGGCCTCAAATGCCAATTTTCCGCCACAACGACCCATGCATCCGGGGCTGCTAGACGCCAGAGCGCTCAAGAGACACTCGCATCGCAGCAGGGGCTGCTCTGCATTTACTTGGCACTATTGCGTTTTTTATATTGCTCTGAATATAGAGGCCAAACGGTGCGTTACAATGCGGCTGGTTGTAATATAACCATGGAACGGTTGGCAGAGCAAATGGATTTCTACACCCATCCTGAAATGCATCTGGTTACGGCCCTGCTCCTGTGCATGGGAGCGACCAAGGTGTGGGAAGCGTTGTTCCTGTCATATCGCCATCATCAATCAGTTCATCGAATAGAAATGCGGATCAACAGTGTGGTATCAGCAGCACACAGCAGATACTGCACAATAATCCCCAGACTCCAAATTTGAATATCCAATCTCCTCACACTCTCCAGTCTTCCATATCATTCCATGGTTGTCAGCATTCAACATCCATACCACAGCACACAGAGTTGACCATTTTTGAGTTGACAATTTTCCAACTGCCAAAGGGGGTGTCGAGCGCTCTGGAACGTTCCCAATGCGATCTCGGTATGCTCAGGGCAGTCACATTTCATAGGCACGTTCTGGGCAAGCTCCGGCACCCTTTTAGCCGCCCCTTTTCATCAGTTTGGCAACGGGGCTGCTGCCCTCCAACTGCACTGTCTAGCATTATGAGCGCTCTCTGGTCAAACAGCATCCAAGTGAGTAAGAATCCCAAAGTACTGTTCAAAATAACGTCGCTGTCACAAACAGCCTGACTGTATTGAACTGCATGGCCTGCAGCAGCTGAGCCACTGAATCCCTGCACATTTACGCACCTCATGCAGGGGAATTCCTGGTCAATCGCTGCAATCAGCCTGCTGAACAGGAACCCGCTGCCCGATGGCGAGAAATGAAGCCCATCTTGCAGGAGTTCTGCATTCCACGCCGGCTGCGTCTGGAAGCTTGACCACAGGTTCAAAGAGGGGACACCCAATTCCTTTGACACAGTGACACATGCGTCTGCATATTGTCCAGACACTTCAAGCGAACGATCGGCAGCGGAGTTGTTGGCTGATGATGGACAGTTCTGCAGAACATGGAATGGAGGCAGCATCATTAGTCTCTTGCCTTGTGAGTTTTTCAAAAAAAGAGGAAATCGTTTCCAACAGGCTCAAACGCCTTATACTGCCATGCAGCACCATTTTGAGGCAGCAACTCTGAATGCAAGGGGTACTTCAGTGTTTGATCACTTGCCTGATGCAGCTGCCAATACCAGGCTTGCAGTCCAGTAGTCGGTCCACAGCTTGTCAGTAACTTTCCTTATACTACTTCTTACATTTTATGTCACCTGCCTTCACATGTTGAGTTTCAAATCTTCATGTGCAAGTGTTGCGTGTATCAAGTTGTAAGCCACTATCGAACACGCACAATCAGCATCCACAGAAATGTAAAGAACAAAGCAACATTTACACTACGTATGCTGGCATCTCCCCAGGATTCTTCGGAATTCGATAAAGGTATTCAACACAAGAGACACTGATACAGCTCCCGTGACCTGTGTCTGTATTGCACTTAACAACCTATCACCGGATCTGTCACCACCTCTTTCGAACATTCCCAACGCCATCTACTCAATACCTTGTGCAGGAACTTCATTCTGGATTCATTGCACACTGGTGGTGGAGTGATGAGCAGCGTGTTACCACAGCCAGCTGCTTTGACGCGATTAACCATCCTCTCAAGGTTCTTTTTGTACTCCTCCAATGGGACATGTTGACGGGCACTGCCACACATCCCAGGAAACAGCGGAATCAGTGCACGCGAAACCTGGGTAGAGCACTGCTGGTCCACATTTCTTCTCCCTGTTCAAGAAGATCGGAAGTGGGCTCGCGGAATCATTTCCTTTCGGTGAAGACCAGCCAACATCGCCTGACAGGTGAAAGGGCTGTGCCAATTTTCTTTCACAAATGGAGCCAGCACGGGGATCGATGCGTTTTTAGCCCTCACACGGCCAACTGTACCCCATTTAGGCATTGCACGTCAGGATCAAGGGAACCCTTTGCGTCGTTGCCAGGCCAGTGCCTCATGTTTCATGCACATGTTGATGTTGCCGAAATGTGTCCCCATGGCGACGCAAACTCGAGAATCGCAACAGAGACGGGATGATTCGCTGCAAGCCAAGGGCTTCAAGAGATTTGGGGGATAGCGAGAACAGGGCCACGCGGCAGGAGACACAATTTTACCCCCGATGTGCCTCCCCAATCGTACTGCGGCCCGGTAGGTAGCGCGGCGTCATTGGCGCCGAAGAAGATTGTCACCAATGCCGGCGGGTCCTCCGTCCCTATGGGGAAGACACGGTCCAGAAGGCATGCCGCCCAGCGGGTGTTGTAGCCGCTATAGCCTCGGTTGATCACGTCGGCCTTTGACCACAAGCCAACAGTCGTCACTATGACGTCGCTCGGGGCTCGCGCCTTGTGCGGCTGGACAAGATGCGAGGCAGCTTTTGGGTTTCAAGACCTAAAAGTTTCCGGTAAAGCCTTACCTGCCCGAAATAGGCTCCACGGGCCCTCCAAAACACAACAGAAGCGCGAAAAGTGATGCACACCACGCCTTTTTTGGGGGGGGGGCGCACCTTTCTTGCGTAGCGGTTGGCCAGCGCGGCCCCCCACCCGCCCGGCCCAAAGCTCTGCTGTGTTAAGCTGTCCCCGAACAAAACGATCCTGGGGCGCTGCATCGGAGAGACGGACGGCCGACTCCTTGCTCTCCAGATATCGAGATCGCGGCCTGGTTGCAGTGCCTGGCTGGAGGGGGGATGCGCTTGGGCTGGAGACGCAAGAACAGCGTGTGCGGACGGGGAGCCGCATCAGTCAGTGTTTTCTGCCGTCTACCGGCCGCTTTCCGTGCGACAGCCGGGTTGCAGCCGGGCACCAACCTCGGGAGGGCCTTGCGTTTTTCTTCGTCCAAAAAATTGATGCCGTTCGGAAGTCCGCTCCCACAAAGAGGGCCCAATATCCGGCGGAACGAGCCGGCCACCAATTCCCTCGCAGCCATGCACCCCTCCATCGAGCACACTTGGCCGGCCCTCTTGGGCGCCTCCCCGGCCGTGCGCCAGGCCCCGCCTGCAAGCGAGCGCCGCGAGAGCGACCTCTCCTGTCGGCTGCTCATCCCCAGCCCCTGCGCGCCACCCCAGGGGGCGGCCCCAACCCCGCCGAGCGCTTCCGCCGATGGGCATGCGCGTCGGCCACTCCCGAATGACGTTTTGGCTGTGCAAACCGTGGCCACCGCGAATGAGACGCCAGAAACTTCTGGCTTGGCCTCCCTCGTTAAATTGCGTGCAGTGCCGCCCTCAGGAGGGAGGTTGCGGCTGCTAGGACGAGGGCCGAGCGCGGAGATCCTCAGGCATGGGCGGGCGGACGGAGACGCGGTGGATGACGCACGGGAAGTTCACCTGTTGGGAAGGCGCTGGAATCGGGAGGCGGCACGGCAGCGAGGAGGATTGTGCGCTCCTCTGAAAGTTGATCCTGTTGCAGGCTGTGAGCCTGATTCTGGCGGGGCTGCCAACCCCATTGAGCTGCCAGGCGGGCGCGATTGCGAACGCCCGGAGCGGTTCACAATTCCGAACGTGAGGCCAGAGAAGAGCTCCCGTGCTGTGAAATTCTGGAATCAGAACGTTGGGCTTTCTACGGTCCTGGCCTCCCACTGCACTGCAGTGACGGCAGTGTATTGCGTGCCAGGTCTGGGAAGGGAAGACCTCGACGGACGATGCTGTAGGCGCCGG
This sequence comes from Ostreobium quekettii, assembly GCA_905146915.1. Classification (NCBI taxonomy): domain Eukaryota; kingdom Viridiplantae; phylum Chlorophyta; class Ulvophyceae; order Bryopsidales; family Ostreobiaceae; genus Ostreobium; species Ostreobium quekettii. Next base: position 14,086 of record CAJHUC010001304.1, on the reverse strand, counting down.
GCGCCACGGCTCCCACATGGCAGCCGCTTCTCTGGACGCCTGCGCGTCTATCTCGGACGTGCACTTCCTGCGGGACATAAGACGTAGCATCGGAATACCGTCCCGCAGGGGCGCTCCAATTCCACACTCCCATGCTCCCTGCTGTGGGGCGAATGCCCTTGCAAGGCGTCCCCGGTCTAGTGACACCGATGGCACCTATGACGACCATAGGTGCGGCAGTTGTGGTCTGGAGGAACGGCCTGAACTGAAGGATGCTGATGAATTGGCATCAGCTGTGGATGACGGCAGTCGCCATGTGCGTCACGGTCGCAACCGGTTCCTAACGGACCTCACGAATACTATTCAAGGCGTGTCAACGGGCGTGGTGGAGCAGCTCCAGAAACTGAGAAAGGCTGTTGAGGCCAGCCGTGCGGGCGGCACTGCCTATCAGGCCGAGGGTAAGCCAGAGCTTCGGATTAGAAGACTGCATCCTTTGGACTGTGCAAGGTCTACATACACAGCTGCAGTGGGGGAAAAAACCGTCACCCGACTTCAGAAACGGGCAAGGCGGAGCGGGCATGAGCCTGTCAGGTGCAGGCCTCTTCTCGTCGATGCTGTGCTTCGCAGTGCAGGTAGCACAGGCGGCAGGAGGGAAGCCGCTTCTCAGCATGATCCCAAGGTGTTGGCTTTAGATATTGAGGTATGGAAACTGCAGCCAGACACACAGTTGGTGCGAACTACAGAAGTTGAAAGTGTGTTGGAAACCAACCGGCAACCCTGTTGTTCTTGTCAAGACACATGAGCACAGCATGGGCAATCCCATTAGGGATAAATGGGATGCGAAGGCCACATCTTCCCTTGACGTGCCCTGTCCTCACACTGGCATCCTGAACCTTCAGGTCCAAACAGAGCATCAACAAGCTGCAGCACTGGCAGAAACATACTGTGCAGGGCGTACCTTGCAAGACAACGAGACTCCCCCAAGCATGGAAGAGATGGGCACAGTGACAACTGGACGAGAAACGCCGGTAACGCAAGCACCAGAAGATTCTGAAGCATCTGTTAAGGGCTATGAGAATGCAACAGAAGTGCTCGACATCAATCTGAATGATTGGGAGCTCGCCAAGCAATCTGTGCCCCCAAGCAGAGACAGCAGCACAGCATCAGGAGCAGTGTTGCTGCCATTAGCACTGACGGCACATTTGGATCCATTGCCATTGAGTTTTCTGCAGATGGTGGAGCAAGAAGCGCAACCACTCGCTTCAAAAGTAAGCCAACTTTTTACCAATGACTGTGCCCACCCCATTTTGCACTTTCCCCTCAACCTGCTTGAGTGCATTGGAAAAGATTGACAAGACAATATGCTCAAACGCCTACAGGGTGGCAACGGGTTGCAATACCATCTCAATGCTTGATTTCAAAAACGTTTGTGCCCTTGCCTCCGTTCAAGTGCATGGTAGGTGGTCGGCTGTCCCATCGGTGAACAATCATCTGCGGAAACGGTTGTCCCTGTTCATCTTGCTTCATGTGTGCGAACATCTATTTCATTTTGTCATTGTCAACCTTCGAGTTCTGGGCTCCTCAGTGTTTGTTTGGGCTTGGTTTCTGGGAAGTGAGCGGCTCTGTATCCCATACCCACTGAGCTGGTGGTTCCTTGGGCGAATCAGGATGGTCACCATGAACCAGGTACAGGCAGGGAATCTGGATCTGTTGGTCCAAAGTCGGAGCATCAGCCTCCTTCGGCGCCACCAGAGCCTCAGGTTGTGCGTGCCACCGAATCAAAAGATTTAAACAACACCCGAGTCCCCACCGAAGAAAGAGGCCAATGGAATGGTGGTGAAGAAGCCCTGGAAATCGCTGAAATGCAACTGGCGAAGGCATCTCCGCAACAGGACACCCGCCAGCGCGCTGAAGACTTGACGATTACTGACCAAATCACAATCCAGCAGTCCAGCTGTGCCGATGGAGTTGAAATGCTGGACGAACGTGGGGTTGAAGGTATGGACTGCCTTCTCAAACAGGTTGGCATTGGCGATAATCATGTCGAATTGTCACATGATTGCAAGGCCAGTGTTGAGGACAGGGCTCGGGTCACCTCGAATCCAATTCGCCCAGACACAGCTTTGGAGAAGATCGCCGCTGTTAGCAGAGAAGCCCAACAGCCGCAGGATGGCTTTGATGTCAAACCTGACGAGTGGGATGCCAGCAAGTTTGACCCATCTGGGTGCCATGATGGTGTCGCACGTGCAGCATCACATATAGCAACTGAAAGATGCCACCACGGCAGAGAAGCGGTGGGCGATGCCGCAGATGCCGATGGTTCCTGCGGAAACGCGCCGAGCGCCCTTGGCAACGGTGGGCTCTTTGCATCGGGCTGCAAAGGCTTCCAGGACGTATCAGACATTCACCCAGACACGGCCAAGGAGCTGGCCAATCTCATATTGCAGGCAGTGGCTCTGGACAAATGCCAGGCTCAAAATTCACAAGGTAGACAACACAGTGGCCAGCAGCATCCCCAAAGGGCTTGTGCGGCGCCAAAAGCATTTGTTCTCGTCACGGACATAGTTGACGATCCCCTTCACAGGCCGAAGCATGTGTATCCGTCGGGGAAAGGTGCAGGAACAACCCACGACAAAGGCCCGTACGCTGCAAAGAAACCAGCAAGCATTTCAGACTCCGTTTCCATTGCCGAAAACCTGCCAGACGGCTCCGCGCATAGCCAGAGCGTGACGATTGAGCCTATCAATACGCCCCTTGGGGACCCAAACAGTGCTGCAGTTCATACAGTTCAGCAGGGTGCGGGCATCGCTTCAGAGCATGGCGGTATGGCTTCAGAACAATGCCGAGGATTGAGGCTTGGCGTGCAGCAATCCACACGAAATATTCCAGGTGGAATTGGCTCTGCGAAGAAATCCCATTCACGAGAATTGCTGCCGGGTGCGCTGAAGAATCCCACTCTGAGAGCCGCCGCGGCTAGAGCAGCCACGGCAAGAAGAGAAATGAGGAAGGCTGCGCTACAAGATCTCAATAAGAGCTTTCGGGATGTGGAGAAACTGGCCGCCACTGTGGAAGAAGAAATGATACAGGCGCACAAAATGATGCAGGTATGCCAAATAGAGAAGAAAAAGGACAGCATGCATCTATTACAGCAATCAAAGGCAGGAAAGAGTATATGGGACATCCATCCGCACTCACGCAGTGTGCATTGCCAAAACAATGCAGGAACAGTAAGCCTGCCGAAAAAGGCATCATTCCTTCGAAATGTTTTTGGTTGCAGAAGACGAAGCAGCCCCTTCGCAAAGCATATGCAGCAATTTGACCCCATGTGCTCAAGCGTCAGAAGCCGGGTGAGATGGGGGCAATTCTGGCCTGTAGTTCGTAAGCGATGCCGGGTGGATTGGAATCAAGGTCGATCACTTGTTGCATTATGCTTGGCATGCGGTGACATCGCGGCGTGTGTGCAGGCAGCCCTTTCAACACTGTGCAGCGTTAACGCATGTGCTGGCACATGTGCCCCCCCCCTCTGACTCCATCGGTGTTCACATTGGCAGGAGTTCGAGAGATCTCGACGAATGGCACATCGCAACCTCCTCGGGCGAGCACTTCGGACGGCAGGAGATGCGAGCGGGAGCCACAGCACCCCTCCAACATCTGATGCCGACATCAACTGGAGCGAGAATTCGACACTGGCGTCCAAAGACTGACGTGGAGCGCAGTTGGCGCGGCAGATTCCAAAGGCCGTGAATTGGGTGTCCGTATTTGAGAGTGGCCTTGAAAAACCTCAAATTGAGCATGGCCTAACATGTTTGGGCACCGGAGCATCACGAAAGAGGGGTTGTTGCTTTTAGTCCTTCAAGAAGACCGCAGTGCCACATACGCAGTGGTCTACGTAGTTGTTAGGGAGGAGTGTCCTCAGCCACTGCCCTGGGACAGAGACAAGGCACATTGCTGCCCAAATGACGCAGTGAGGGAGCGATCTGCCAAGTTTGCTGAAAATCCGCCTTCACTGACGCCGCTCCTCCAAAGGGTGGGACCAGAGGCTTTTGAGTCAATTGCGAGTAAATGGTGTCTGCGTCTGTGGTCGCTTTCAAGCCATGAATGCCTGCAACCCAACTGAATCAACGTGAATTGGCGTAAAATTTTACGCTTGTTAACAGCTGGCTCACTGCGTCTGGAAGGCACTCTCCTGGATTGTTCTCTTAGCACTTGCCATCACAGTCAGCGACATTCACTGGGCCTGATCACTTGCAGAATAACACCATGATTCCCAGATCCTGAATATATACTGTAGTATATTGCAGGGCCTCGACTTCAAACCCCGATCAACCATGCGTTGAGTACATTGAGGACGTTGGGCGCTTGAAAATTTCATGATGGAGCGGACTTCATGCAGTTGACTAAAGTGCAAATTGTCAAACGCAGCTGCTGATGGAGCAGTGCTAAAGATTGTGAATATTTGCATCCAATTCCCTCGAATTCGCCTTTGCAATGGTGGGACGAGGCGCTAGTAGTCGTAGGGACGGCAGCGCGGCGCACAACAGTGTGGTTGCAGCAGCACCCTGTGAATTCCCTGAAGCATGCCCACTGAACATCCCAGAGTACAGTCCCAACAGCCATGAGAAGAAAACGGGGCGGACACTACTCGAATGGTTCAGTTAATTGAATGTTCAACGTTGAAGAAAGCACGCGTCCAATTATGACTTCCCTGAACTTCTGGGAAGTTTCCTGAAGAGACCGCAGTGCTCGAGAGGGCCCCAACGCACTACGAAAGGAGTGAAAGCGCCTCTGGCCTGAAAACTGCAGAACGGAGTGGGCCGCTAAAGATAGTTGTGGATGTTCTTTCCTTTGATCAACAGCAGGCCAAGCTGCACAACAAAACGTGCCACCCGTTCACCTCCCTTCACCTTCACCGCCTCTTGGTTCAGTCCAACTGTTGCAGTACAGGTTCAACGTGGTACAGTTTCCCACCCACTGCCCATCACCCAAGGAAATAATATTACTGCGTGCACCAAATCCGTGACTGCCTGCACCAAGTCACGTGCACACCGTGCCCTAACCTCAGTTTTAGGGTTAGGTTTAGCTTTAGGGTGAGTTTTAGAGTAAGGTTTAGATTTAGGGCAGGTCTAGTTTTAGGTTTTAGGTTTTAGGGTTTAGGTTTTAGGTTAGGTCAGTTTCGACGGAGTTGAACATGATGTGCACGTGACTTGGTGCAAGCAGTCACCGATTTGGTGCAGCCAGTAATTTTATGCCTCACCCAAGCCCCGGGGGCGATCCATGGAATTAAGCAGGATATGGGTTGGCTGGCTGTGGGAGTGCCACGCAAGGCACCCGACCGCCCCTTTCCAGATTCAGCGAATCTCGACTGCCCGTTTCCACGTCCACTTTCCGCCGAAGTACATGCGGAAGTACTGGACGTTATCACACAGTGGGCCCCGACGGGACCACCATAGCCGTCCATTCGCAGCGTGGAACTCTCCAGAAGCCCATCGCAACGCGCGGCGCGTGTCGCGCCCGTGTCGGGCGTGCGGCGGTCGCGTGCCATTCCGGATGCCGGTCCCGGGGAGCAACCGTGGCCACAAGTTCAACCCCCGTCAACCGAAAGGGACATGACTAACCCACAGAACCACTCCGATTGACTCACTGCTGACTCATCCCGCCCCTTTTAATTTCGTCCCTCTGGGCCCACACCGTCTGCTGGCCGCCTCGCGGGCGTCTGGACGGGGGCAGCGCGCGAAGCCGGGGCGCCGTGCGCGCCCCTCTCCCGGGGGACCAGCCCGCCGGTAAGACGATCAATCCCCCACCCGCCGCCATTAAACCTCGTTCCTCGGATCTGCCCCGTAGCCACCGCCCAATTCCTCCCGCGACGCGAGAAGCGAAAGCTGCAATCCGCCGGCGCCAAGCCCCGACGGCTGGCGAGATTTTTAATCGACCGCGCCCACTCGACGGTGGGACTGCGGTTCATATTCGCGAGCTCAGATCCGAAAAATCTGCGGCCACCGCGGAGGTCAGCCGCGCCCTCAGCGCACCCGCCCCGGCCGGGTGGCCCGGCATTCCTGGAGTCGCCGCCCGGGCGGCTGCCGACCGCGCGGGTGGGGCTGATGCGCGCCAACCGAGATGCGGCCAGGGCCGGGTGGTGTCGCGCATCGCGCTGGAGTGCGCAGCGCAGAGGCGTGGGGCCCGGTGACCCGCGCTGCTTTGGCGGGTCGCGAAGACCAGGACAGCCCTCGAGACCTCACCGCAAGCGCCGCGCTCCGGGAGCATTTTACGAGCGGAGGCGCGCCGCGCCGTGGTACGCGCGCGTCCGCTTGATGGCCGAAGGATGGCTGCGGGCAGGCGACGGCATGGCTGCACAGCCTCCCTCACAGGCCGCCGTGTAACTGCCGCTGGCTGGCGCGGACGGCCCGGTCGCGATGGTGAACGGCGTCGGTTGTGGGCGCTGTGTCGATGGGCTGGGGGGGGGGCTGGAAGAAATTCACTCCGGGGTCCTCCTGCGCAGGTTCATCGAGGATATGGACCGCATCCTGCAGGTGGGGCGGGCCTTGTCGCGGGTTGGACGCCTTGAGTCGAGTCGAGCGCGCAATGCGCGCCGCTTCTCGCGCTTGGACGTCCTGGTTGTCGGCTTGATTAGTCGGACGGGTTAGCGGCCTGGTGCGGCGCTCGCGCGTGGCCGCCTCGATCGTGACGACCACTGGCTGCCCCGCAGGAATACGTGTGCTCATTTCGCGTGCGCGAACTGCACCAGTGCCTGGACGCCCTAGGCCTGAAGAAGCACGGCCTGAAGGTTGAGCTGCAGCAGCGGCTGCTCGATCTGATCCAGAAGCGCGGCAGCATGTGAGTGGAGCCGCGCTGAAGGTCGTGACGCACGGTTCGGCGCTCGTGCGGCTTCTGAGATCAATGCCCTTGAATGCGCGATCCATGGAACCCATTTGCGAAACCCTTGCAGCGCGGCATGGGTCAGCATGCTGGCTGTTAGCTGCGGGCGTCGAGAACAGCGATGCGACGCTATCACAGAGCCCATCGCCAGGCTGCCGGGAAGCGTGTTGAGCATGCGCATGTTCTGTTTCAGGGCAAGGCACGGAGATCCTGCTGGTGGGTGGGTGGATGAGCAGCGGAGGCTGTGCTGAAATGTGCCGAAGGATGTGGGCCATCATCTGGCTCAATCGCAAGGCTGCTCCCCCTGAAATGATTAATTGTTTTACCAGCTACAGAAGTGGGCATGGAGCTTTTATCGTTTGACGTTTGTCACGGAGCCATCCTCTCTGCCAGCCTGTTGCGCTATGGCCATCAACTTTGGTGTACGTGCGAGTGTGATCACAACTCTGCACATTCCATTGATGCAGGACTTTGTCCATTTGAATGATAGCAACGATGGCCCTACGGACCATTGCTCACCGTTCAATCATTTTTCAGGCCGTGTAATAACTGAAGTTTACTGCGGAATGAGAGGACTGAAACGCCTGCCTGGGTCCGTTGGATGCAACGGAGCCGAGGACCAGATGGAAAAAGAGGTTGCCCAGACACTGATGTCCATGCCAGATGTCAGGATGGATGTGCCCTCTGGGTCAAGGATGGGGCATCAGATCCATACGCTGCAAAGGAATCCATACACCTTGTCGTTCGGGACCAATGGACGCAACTTAAGGACCCCACAAGTGCAATGTTTTTGCACCAGCACCATGCATAGGGATGGGCGGATGGTGAAGTGCGTGGTGAGGTGCCATTCATTTTGGCAAAAGATTGGAGGACACCTTGGGGCTCAGTTGGGATCTCAATCATGGAGTCAACATTTTGTTCTTTGCATGAATGCAGATAATGTTTGACTTGCAGATTTTGGCCAACAAAATATCAAGTTTTATTACCTGTGGAATGTGCTGTGATTGCTCTTGTTTGTGCTCTCTGCCATGCTGCAGATCATTCAGTGCTTCGTATGCCGTGTTCCACTGACTCCAAAGTGCTGCTGCAATCATATGCAGTGCTGCGCTGACTTCATAGTGTTGCATTCTAGACAACATCAGATTGTCGAACACCTGTACTCTGATGTTGTGGGAGAGATGGGACTTCATCGCTGGCTGCCATGCTTGGATTCTATTGTGAATGGCGCAAAGAGTGGACTACCAGGCCACAATTTGCGCCCACCCCAAGTTTGACCAAACCTGGTCAATGACCAATGCAGCCCAGTGGTCCCAGCAAAAGATTGGCTGCACTGCGCTCAGTACGATGCAACACAGTTATGCCACAATGGAGTCCCGCGAAAAGCAGTCCAGTTGTGACATTCAATAACAATTGCAAATTGACTGTGTTTCAAGCATCCATGCCGTTTGACAGGCTTGGTGACAACGGTAAGCATCGCAATGAAGGGCTTTCACTTGGCACCTGTTGGCATTAAAGCGCACATGCCCTCTTGTGATTTGTGTCATCAGAAGTATCCTGCCATTGGTGAGTGTGCGTGTGTTCAGACCTCATGCAGATGCAGATACGCTGATGCAGGCAGTCTCTTCCATTGCAGGGTGAGGGATGTAGTGTCTGGCAACATGCAGACTGTGCCTTGCGTCCTGGTCCCATTCCCGAAAATTTTCTCTGCCCACGGTGTCGGTGCTCCAGGGCAGACCCTTTCTGGGAGGACACTGGAAGCGATCTTGTGCCTCCAACAAAGTTGAAGTACACAGGCAGGAATGCACAGGTGCGACTGTGCCTATGTGCTGACACCCTACCTTGTCACGATTCAGCTTGCAGAATGGATGATAGCGGCAATCAACGAATGGTGATTGGATCTTCCTGTGCTCAGCTTTGCCTGCAATGTTGAGGACATTTTTGTCTTGGCTATTTGGCAACTGTCATCCATATTGGACAATTATTGATGGTTTGTAAATGTTTTCTTGATACTGTTATTGAAGTCTGCAACTCAAATCAACAGGTACGATTATCATAAATGCATCATCATCATACATGAATATTGGGCTATTTGATATGCATCCTGTGGGCATCTGTCTTGTGTTGCAAACTGTTTCTTCACAGCTCTGAATGTACCAATTTGCATTGCTCTTTGAGGGCCTGATTCCAAAACAGCGCTGTTGTGCCAAGTGTTTGTCTTGCAGCTTTCAGCAAGGTGCTGGTAATTTGTCCTTGCCATCGTTGTTGAAATGTGACTGTGGACAATCCCAGGCAAATGGCGTTGTGCACGAAGTGTTCTTAGCTGAGAAAGTTTTCTTCATCAAGTCAGCGGAAATAATGGACAGGGTGCGACACAACAAGGACTATCACTTGCAGGTATCAACACTCTGCCCTGTCTGCCGAACTGCCAGATGTCTTGCGATGCACTGGTCAAGTTGGGCTGTGGTTTCCTGTGGGCTCTGGGACTTGTCTGCATTGTGTTGAAAGACAGAAAAGGTCCTTCACTTGTGGATTTGCTCCAGCACTTGTATTGATGATTGCAGACAGGCGGACTCTTTCATTCCAGAGCTCAGTGCTGTGAAAGCACGCTAAAAGCCTGGTGTGAGGCTGCGTTCTTCTTGCCTAGTAACATCACAGCCAAGTAGCCAATAGTTGTGGACATTGGCCATCCTGCTAGGCAAGATGCGGCAAAGGGGCCGAATCTGTCATTGGTAGCAGCAACTCACAGCCTAGAAACTTGGTGCACAAACTTGGGGCATCGTGTAGCGCTGTGGGACACAGCTATATGGGCCTGTTTGCTTGTCTTGCCAGGGAGTGCTCCACACAGAATCGTTGCAGTAAACCTTGCCCTTTCTCGTTTCACCAGTTTTCTGAGTTTTGGCCATCCTGTCTGGCTGCTCAGGTCGTCTGTGTCCTCCTCAACGACGAGATTCCTTATCGATATCATTGGCCAAGAAATTGCACCCTCAAAGTGAACAACATGCAGTACAGGGTATATGGCAGGAGCCCCAATAACTGCCTTGGAAACAATCAACGAGATGAACCCGCCAACGTCGGTGAGTCGCTGCAGAACCATCGTTCTTTGGGACTGGCTCAGTGCTGGGTTGTGGCTGAACCCACAGGGTAAAATGGCTCTGACACTGTTGTCGTCAAACCCAGTGCCTGTGAACTTTGCAGCTCCAGTCAATTAACATTTCATTTGTGTGAACAAAAAAGCTTTTGAATATACACAAATGGTAGCAAAACGACAGCCAAAAACAGTGGCGGTCGCTAGGAGATTGCATGGACAGCATAGAATTTGGAGCAGTGGAGAGTAGTTCCCAAAGCAATGGTGCCATGGTGTGGTAATGCTCCAATACATTGGGAAAGGAACATTCAGGGGCTTGGTACTGCACTCTTCCTTACCTGCAGTGCCCTTAGTTTGTTTCATCCTCTGGTAGATGTTGGCAAGGTGTTTCTAGCACACAAGGATTGAGGTGTGAGTGAGGGCCAACTGCCATCTGAATAGGAAGTGAATGATTCTAAAAGTGTTTTGCAGCATGCTGGCAACTGTGGGCATTTACATTGATCATCTTTATCCTTCACAATCTTCCTCATCATGCTATTTTGTCACCCTATCTTTGGATAATCATAGAAGCCATTTCCCAGAACGTCTGGTTCCTTCAGATGGTTATCATCGCATTTCTTTGTGGTCGTCAATGCGGGCGCAGCTGATGAGACTCCCCTCTCTTTCTGGTGGCAGGCATGCTCTGCAGGACGGGTAGAAACTCTGTGTCAATTACCTGCACGGATCCCAGACCCTTCTGCTTCTATGTCCAGATCGTCCAGAAGCGAAGCAGGGAGCAGGTGGAGGCCATGATGCAGGACAGTGAGAGTTTGGAGCAGGCACATGCGCGTGTGGTGCGCCAGGTCAAGCAGGGCTCTGTGGAGGACGACGACAACCTGGTGCTCATGAGCGCAGTCGTTGTGTCTCTCAAGTGCCCCCTGTCAGCGATGCGGATCGCCACGCCAGCCAGGTTCAGCAACGTGGGCCAGGTGCATGCATGGATCGCCCACGCCGCTGGTCTGTACTGAGAACTGCTGGCTCTCAAGGAAAGGACAGAAATAGTCCAAATTAAAAACGAAGCCCACAAAATCCTTAGAGCCTTCTTTGGCATTTGCCTTGTGCACTTACCACGTGCAAGTTCATATTCGATTGTCCGGTTGTGCTCGATTATGAGCCAGTTCATGTATGACCGCCGTGCATTGGCTTTCACCAGGTGGAGGCAGTGTTTGACCTGGACAGCTTCTTGAGTGTGGCAGAGCGCACACGCAAATGGGCCTGCCCACAGACCATGCGGGGCTCCTGCGTGCAGGCCCTGCAGCGGGACGTGTACTTGGACCGGGTTCTTCAGTGCCTGGCACTGGCACCTGACGTGTCAGAGGTGGAGGTGTCCCCAGAGGGCAGGTGGAGGCCTGCAGCCAGCAGCGAGCGCTGGCGAAGTATTTTTGAGGATGTTGAGGATGCTGCAGTGGTGACAGCTGCAGCTGCTAAGGAAGAGGAGCCCTACTGGTACGAGTCGTCTTCCATATTCAGATGCATACTGTGAGCATCTGGGACAGCAAAGATTTATGTAGTGTTTGTGTCTTACTGTGAAATGACGAACTTTCTAATTACCACCAACTGCTCATTGCCGTAGTTATCGCTGTAGACAGTGGCGATTGCGCTTGTTTGTTGTTGATATCCTCTGTCTTATATGATTAGTGCGATCAGCAGAGATTAAATATCAAGTTACACCTGATCTTGGATTCTGAAAGCCACAGTCTGCGGACTCCCCATTAACCTGTGCTTCTTGAGGGAATTCTGGCCAGTTCACTGCTTTGTCCCAGCATGTTCTAATCTCGATTGTGCACTCGCATGCTGTAGATAGGTACAGTGCCAGTGGTCCACACCAGCAGCATTGTCTATTCGGGGGACTCATTTGGGATTTCTGACAGGACTGGTCTCGTTCTTTGTGTTTGTGGACTTTCAAATTCTTTGCAACTATCTGTATTTGACAAAACCATTCATCACCTCACATCATTTTCTGGGCACATGCTTGCCCATGAAGTCTGATGCAAAATGTGCTGTGTGAGGAATGTTCCCTAGATTGCTACTGGCGGAACTTCCCTGCTATATTGCCTGAAATTATTGTGCCCTGCTGGGCTGTCCTGCCCTGGCTCAGTTGGTGCATTCCAAGTGCACTCCACTCTTGTTCAGTTCTTCTCCCCATTCCCTGCAATTCCCCGCGATAGGGCCTGTGCTGGAACCTTGCCACCATCCTTGTGATAACACTAGCCAAGACATTCCACAGCATCAACACTGACACCTGTGAAGCGATGCTAGATGCGTTTGTCATCCACGACACTCCACAAATTTATTTGCTCATTTCATCAGAGAAGGATAACCATTCAGCTCCTGATACCATGCGCTGCAATTCAATTTTTCCATATGAGCTTTTGTGTGCATGCTTTTGATTCCTTGCCCACAATTGGGTTCTGGTTGCTCTTGCTCACGTGTGCTGGTTGTTGGCCAATGGTCGCAATGCTTTAGGCGCCATGACCTTCAATGCAGAACTGTCAACAAATCTGAATAGTGACTGGTGCATTTCAAGAGGTTGCAGGGAACTCTGTGGTGCACCTAAAAATACGTGCGCTAGTTTCTGCAGTACAAAGAAGTGCCCTGCGAAAATTGCAAAGGCAACATCTAAAACGCATAGCAAGTTTCCCCTATTGTGAAAGGATATTCTGCGTGTGCAGGGAAGAAAGTGAGGACGAAATGGAGGAGCTGCAGCGCGCTGCTGAGGCTGTGAGGGCCTCGATGAGGAAAGACGATCCCCAGAACGGCGCGGAGGTCATAGACCTGCTATCGGACTCTGAAGATGAGTGTGCATCTGGCCGAGGAGCAGCACAGCAGGCTTCGTTCAGCAATGCAATGGCAGCGCATCTGGACAGTATTGTGGCACACAAGATGTCCATGGACAGGTTGGCGTCCAACTCGCACGCTGGTCCGAGGTTTGGGATGCCCCACCCCACCGCTCCCATGAGGATACAAATACCACAAAGGGGGACAGGATCAAGCCGTGGAGAGGTGTGGTTGTGAATTTCTCTCACTCAGCTGCTGAACTCGACTCTTCCTCAACTGCCATGCTGCGATGTGCTCGAACTAAACACAGATCCTTTGCTTGCTTTGGCTGAAGGCCTGCTCGAGGCCTGTGCAGGCTGCCGCATGGTGATGTGTTCTAAAGGTGTTGGAAATGTGCTTTGACTGCTGTGACCATGGCATTCCATGTCCATCCCATCAGTGTGCACATTCCCGATGAGCAGGGAACGGACAGCCAGACATGACCATACTGCAACATAGAGTCCCACATGTGTGCAACGCCGCATGAGCCCAATCCTGCCAGTTCCCATTGCACACCTCTCCAACACATTCTCCATTGTAAATGGATTTTACAGTATTTCTGTGTAGTCACAATGGTATTGATCAAGATGGTGGGTGGTGAGGGTGTTGTTCATGTCCAGAAGTGCATATTCACATTTCCATCGAGGACACTTTTCCAATGAGCCAAGGAAAACGAAGCAGCTGCAACTTGCAGGCAACAAAATACACAGAATCGTCAAATCAGTGCTCATTGAATGTCCCCAGATAAGTTTTGCCTGTAGCAGCATGTCTTCCCAAACTTCGTTTGCTCCACCCACCCACCCACCCTCCCACCCCTTCGTAGGCAGCCAGCCCACCTCTTGTACTGCCAATTTGCAACAAGAAGAATAGGAGAAACTAAGGAGTATCCCTCATCTTGCTATCCCCTGGAATTCTTGTTTACACAGGGTTCATTGTGATATGGCTACACTTGTGAACTGCGTAAGAATGTATTAACCCATTCAGAGCCAAATGCACAACCACAAACCCAGTAACAGCTTTCAAATTGATGGCATAGGAAATGGGAAGTTCATGTGCCCCTTGCACTAAGTCTTACACAACCTTTGACACTGTGCACAGGGGTGCTTTGGGTATCTGGTTCATCGGAGTAATGCTCTGGATTAAAATACCTGCCTGCACTTTCTATCCCATTTTCTGTTGTCTCAACATGCACTTGGTTTGTCTTTGCAGGTGCACCAAAGCCATTCCCAACAGCAGCACCAACAGCAAATGGCGCTCGGCTTCGGGCCAGGCAGCAGTCTGCACCAGGTCGCA